>PVJA010000839.1:0-59479 GCA_004027025.1 Myocastor coypus | reverse complement strand
ATAAGAAGCTTTTTATAACAAACAGCTATATTGCCATAAATAATGTGCTGTGTGGCTGTGAGGGAGCGCTGGGTCTAAATAATGACATTAGCTATGGAATGGAAAATCCCCTCCACACGGGGAACATGATATGCTAGTCTGACTAGCAGGGAAGGGAATGGCTTCCAGTTCCTTTTTATTTAATGATATCTCACTTTAAAGTGTCACTTATGCAGTTACAAATGAGTCTACTGATCAGTAGTGAAACTAGACACCTCTGGGTTTAACCCAGACAGCACTATTGGGAACCACTGCCTCAGTCGGCTGCAGGATCAGAACGGATGCAGCCTGGCAGCTCGGCATCTGCTGGAGGCGCAGAGTGAGAAGATCCCAGCGACAACAGGCCAGTGCTCCTGTTGTTACCTCTGAGAGCTTTATACATCTGGAGTCCCTAGTCTCATCAAATTACACACTTCCTAAGTCCAGACAGGTTGACTTCTTGGGGATACGGTATACCTTTCTGACTGGTCAGGCTGAGGTCAGTCATGTTCAATCCTTATCTCACTGAAGCTCTCCACAGCCTGTCTTAAATGTCCAACAATGGGCAGCAAAAGAGATCCATTGGTGGTGTTGTGTGTTCATATTTGTGACTAACCTCATCTTGTAATAAATTTCTTAGTATCCTAGTTCTGCCAAAGGCAGGAAAAGCAAATGTTTCTAAATTTGATGTTCAAAGAAAACTCACATGTCTCCAAAACAGAATTATTGGGTATGTATTTATCTAGTTCTGGTCAGTCTCAGAGGTGAACTTTGTGTCATCTTCCACTGTTCTTGTTGTCCTACTTGGAGTCACTCCTTGCTTGTTTGGCGCAGTGCACCTCTGAGTGTCCTGCCTGATCTCCACGACGTTCTGCTGTACTTGGTATCTGTACTTGCAGAACTTGCATGGCCTCACTCACCAGCTCAATGCTCTGTCACCTCTGCAATGCCATTGAGGCCCCACTGATCAGTGTCTTCCCTGTCCCCACTCCACAACATGGGTGACTGGAAAACTGCCACTTCATTTATCACCAGTCTTTGTTATGCTGTCGTCCCCACACCTTGTCCCAGAGCCCATGTCCTGTCCTGTGTGGTTCTCCTCTGGATGCCCCTGGACTCTTCGTCAACCCAGCTGAGGTCTGCGTGTGCTGGAGAATGACCAGACCCTCTGGAGTGACCTCTCTGCCAGCGACTAAGCCCATTTTCATTCTGATTTCATCTTGGAACTCCTTCAGGGGCTCCCCATGCTCATGACCTCTCTGTACTATGGCTTACACTAAATGCTATGTCCAGACCTCTACACTCAGTCACCTCAGTGCTGATTTGTAAGAGAAGTCTAGGGGCTTTACAAACCTCTCAGCATTTGTGCTTTATTTTCTTGTGTGTTTTAACAGCTTTACTGGAGTATAATTTATATACCATAAAGTGCACTCATAATAAATGTCCAATTCAGTGGTTTTAGTAAGTTTATATGATTACACAACCATCATCAAAATTTAGTTTTACAACATTCCCATAACCTCAGCAAAGTTCCCTCGTGTCTGTTTGCAGCCCCCGGCAAACATGAATTTGTCTTCTGTCTCCATAAATGTGTCTTTTCTAGGCATGTCATAAAAATATAAAGTTAAAATCATGCATGTGATGCTGAATGTCTGAGATACATTCAGAGAAATGCACCATGGACTTAGTGACTTGTGTGGATACCATAAAACAGTAGCACAGACCTGTATTGTGTAGTCTGTTCAACATAGTCTTTTTTTTTTATGTGGTGCCAGGGATTGAAATATGGTCCCTATGATTTACTCTGCTTGTCTAAGCAGGCACTTTAGATCGTTGAACTAGTTTGCTGGCCCAGCCTCTTCACACAATCAAGACATGAGCTATAAACATGAGATGTGTAGGTCTGCTACTGGTATAAGGTTATTATTGTTTTATAGAAAACATTTTTCATAAGTATGACACTCTACAATAATGATTAGAAGTACAATGCGGTAAATAATATGCAAATATGAGTTCTTTATGATCATTATCCAATCAATATTTAAATATAAAATAGTATACCGAAAGGCAAGAACAATGGGATAAGTACATTAAAGCAAGGGGAGATACTTTGAATATTTTGAGGGAGATTAATGGCACTGTGTCATTTACTGCAATAAATATCTTATTTAGCCATTCACCGTATTTTCCCATCATGCTTTCTATGTAACTGGCAGCATAATGGGTTTGTGGATATCACAGAAATATGTATGAGTCACACTGTGCTACAATGTTAGGACAGCTATGATGTCACCAGTGATAGAAAATTTTTAGCTCTGTTATAATATGATGAGACAGCCATTGTCTGGATGGACCATCATGGACTGAAATGTTGCATGGATATGACCATACATAATATGTAGTCTTTTTGTCTAGCTTCTTTAACCTAGTATGGTATGTAGGCTAATTCACATTGTGTGTGTTAGCAGTTTATTTCTTTTTATGTTTGAATAGAATTCCATTAATATAACATACTTTGATTAACAATTTATCATCTGATGGATATTTTGAGTAATTTTTTGAATTTTAGCAATTGAAAGTAATACCGTTCTGAATATTCAGTGAAATCCATTGATCACATAACATGTCGCTACACTTTTGAAGATATTGCCAAAGTGTTTTCCACAGTAGCTGTACCATTTTATAAGCCAGCAAGCATGAGGGCCCGAGTTTCCCCTCATCTTAACTCATCATTGTTCTATTTTGGCCATGCTCCTGAGTATAGGGAGTGGATCATTATGGTGTTAAGCTGTATGTACCTCCTTAGTGACTAATGAGTCTGAGCCTCTTTTGATACACTTAGCCATGCTTTTGATGGGATTTGCCATGCATCTGTTCTCTAAGTAAAACCTATTAAAAATTTTCAATCATTTTTTCAGTTGGTTTGTATATCCCTTTTTATTGAGTTATTAATGTTTTGTGAAGACTTGATTAGAGGTATTTATTAGATATATGAATCCAAAATTTTAAATCAATCTAGGTTTTTCTTTTTCTTTTTTTTGTCCTTTTTTTTGTGGTACTGGGGATTATTCAATTTATTATTTTTTTTTCCTTTATATACTGTGCTTTGGGTATCAGAGTTTTGCTAAACTCAAGATGCCAAAGATTTCTCCTGCATTCTTTCTAGATTTTTTAGAGTTTTCATTCTTAAGTTTGGGCCTAAGCCTGGCACAGTAGCATACACCTATAATCCCAGAACTTCAAAGGCTAAGCAAATTCAAGGCCAGCCTGAAGTATACAAGAACTTGTCTCCAAAGTTAGGTATATAATTATGATTGATTTTTGTATGGGGGGTTGAGTTGAGGGCTTAAATTATTTTTATTATTTTACATGTGAACATCTAATTGTCCCAGCACTATGTTTTGGACAGACTGTCCTTTCTAAATTGAATTGTCTTATCATCCTTGTCAAAATCAATTTATGGTTGATAAGAGTAAGGGCTTATTTCTGAACGCTTAGTTCTACTTCATTAATTTGTCAGTTTATGTGCCAATACTACACTCTGTTGATTAGTATAGAATTGTGGCAAGGTTTTTTTTTTTTTTTTTTTTTAAATAGGAAGTGTTAAAAAATCTAACTATAAAAAATAGGCAGTGTATGTCTCCGAACTTTATTTTTCTCTCAAAATTGTTTTGGCTAAGGGCCGGTGGTATAGTTCAGCAGATTAAGCACTTGCTTAGAGAAGCACAGGGGCCAGGGTTGGGTTCCTGGCTCCACCTCCTGTGCTGGCCCCACTCTTGAGCACGCTGAGCTGGTGATGGAGACCCGGCATGGTGGCGCGTGCCTGTAATCCTAGCACTTGGGAGGTACAAGCAGGAGGATCACTATGAGTCAGTAGTGAGACCCTGTACAAAAAGAAAGAAAGAAAGAAAGAAAGAAAGAAAGAAAGAAAGAAAGAAAGAAAGAAGAAAGAAAGACAAAAATATTGTTTTGGCTATTTAAATTCTTTGCAGTTGCATATAATTTTTAGAATTATTTCATGAGATTTTTTAAATGTACCATTTTATTTCAAAGAGTCTCACAAAAAAAAAAATGAAAGTATCTCAAAAAAAAAAAAAAAAAAAAAAAAAAAAAAAAAAAAAAAAAAAAAAAAAAAAAAAAAAAAAAAAAAAAAAAAAAAAAAAAAAAGAAGCTAGACTACCAATCTCCACCTGCAAAATTGGGGAAGACAGGGTAGTGTGACCTGTTAACTCATTTGGGGCCAGTGTGAAGGTATGAGAAAAGAACCAATTTAAAAATGGCAGATGTTACTGTAGGAGCCCAAAGAACAGGGGGCCCTGAAGGTGCAGCCACCCCTTTCCAGAACACTTACCCCTAAACAGGCCCTCAGCACATCAGGATTTCATCTTAGGGCTGCATCACTTCCATCCAGATCTGTACCCTTTATGGCTTAAAAGTGAGACTTGGGGAGGGCTAGGGAGCATGATCACTGTTAGCAAAGTTCCCCCAGCAAAGTTGTCCTGCACTCAAGAGCCCTAGCTCCTCTCTAGTTTCTATATTTGGAATACTTTTTTTTATTAATTTTAATAAGAAATAACAAAACAGTTTCAAAACACATTAGTAGTACATCCCCAATAATTAGTACAATGAATATTATTGTCCTTGTAGTTATTCAGAGTACAGGATGCAGATATGATAATTTTTCTAATCATTATTGAAACAAAAATTTCTTCTCATTGAACTAAGAGAAAGTAATTGTATACATAGTCCAATATTCCATAATTGTATTGGGCTGTTGGCAGAATTGGCAATGTCAGAAGCTGTTTATTTAAGCCTTTGACAGCTCAGAATACTAATCTAGCTTTACTTTTTTATGCCTCATGGTTAAACTTTTCTGCTGGGTGGTTAAGTCCAAGTTAAAGCAAGACCTATATAACAAAACATGTAACTTTTTTTATCTCCCAAGGTCAGTCAAATCCCCTCAGGATTTACCTTAATACCATGTACAGTGCTTTGTAGAACTGTTGTCAGTGTCAGCCGTCTGGATGAGTCATGGCCATTGCCTGACCAGTTTGCTCTCTGTGAAAGCCTGACAGAATGTTTTCTCTCTAGATGACTCCTTAGGCACACTATACATTATTGATCCCTTTCCTCTATGGCCCCATTAATCTCATTGAACAGAAAATTTGGGAAACCACTGAGTTATAGGATGTTACAGCACAGGTTCTCTTATGTACTGAGTCCTCACTGACCTTGAAGGACTAGGACCAAAATATTGGCTATCCTTGTAGCTCTTGTTTTTCTCTAATTTTTGGTCTGTAGACTTACATTCTTAACCCTCCAGGAGAGAAGCTTAGTAATATTATTACTCTGTAACATAGGTACTTGAGCTTAACATTGTGGCCTTTCTGAATGTCAAACATCCAAAACTTGGAATTGGTGTTTTTCATCAATCATTGATATTCTACTAAATCCCTATAGAATATAACAAAAAAGTTACACGTTTTTACACAGAAATTTAGAAATCTAAGTATATACAAAATTGTAGCTGGTCAATCCAATAGAAATTTTCCTTGTGTCTTATTCTCTTTCAATACCCTTTTTTTGTTTACTTATAAAACAACTATTTACTTGAGAGAGTATAGAAATAATTGAAATTACATTAGCAACAGCACACATCTAAAAGACCAGAATGACAGGCATTCCAAGCATAGTTTTAGTGTTACATTGCTATCCTCAGTATGAAAACCTGTTGGAGTTTCTTAGGAGCATTGTTTAAGTCATCCTGTGTATATAAGAGCATGTTTTTTCTCCTACCATGTATCCTAACTTTTCTGCTTGTTGTCTCTTCATTGGTTAATCCTTAAGTTCTTGATTTTCCATTCAGCTGTGTTATGCCTTTCCATTTTTATTTCTTCTTTTGAGTTCTTACACTATGGAGACTATGTGATATTTATACATGCACATCTGGTTTATTTTACTCATAAATGTATCTTCAAGATATACTCTTCTAGTTTCTCATTTAATGTATTTTAATAAAAGTACATAGAGGAATAAAAAGTATAAAAAATTGGAGGAATTAGAGGGAAAAACATAGAGAACATGCCAAGAAGTGTGAGCTGGAGAGGGATGCTTAGGCCAACTTGACGTCCTCTTTGACCCCTTTGGCTTCTGGCTTCTCTTCCTTGGTCTTCTTCTCTTTGGTCACCTCTTAATTCTCTTCTGGTTCTTTCTTTTTCTCATCTTCTGTTTGTACTCTTTTGCTTTTCTTGAAGTTGGAAGAGTTCTTGTGGTCATCTTCACCCTCCTCATCTGAGTCAGAGAACTCTTTCTCACAGGCAATGCACTTGTTACAGGAACAGATTGAGACATGCTTGTCAGGGCCTTCATTGTCCTCATCACCACTCTCCTCAGGAACAGCATCCTCAGGAGTTGCCTACATTTGGGCCCCAGGTGTGTGGGGCAGCATTCTCAGGTCCTCAAAGAGCTGCTGTTTGATCTTCTCCTGGTACTCATTAGTGTTCAGGTGAGTCATATTGGAAGAACTGATGTGAAGCTTGAAATCTGGTCCAAAGTATTTGAAGTACCCATTGTATGGGAGTTCATTAGGGATTTCTGTGTCTAGAGCCACTGCTGTTTCATATGTCAGCACCGAGGAACATTACGAATGGTGTATCCACCCACTCCCAGCATCAGCATAGGCAGGTGGAACTTTTGACACACACTTGGCATGCTCTTTGACAGTTTGATTGAAGTAACCCAGCCAATGCCCAGAGAGGGAGTCTGAGCCACACTGTAAGACCACTACACTAGGATGGAACATCTCTATTACTTTGGACATGACAGGCTTAAAAATGGCCTCATAGGACTCATCATCAATCCCATCTTGGAGTGGGTAGTTAATAGCATAATAGCATAATACTTTCCTTTGCCAGCCCCAATAACCCATAGTCCCAGGTTCCTGGGAAGTACTCTTCATATTTATGAAAGGACACAGTCATGACCCAGTCTGAGGTATGGAAAGCCTCCTCCATGCTATCACCATGGTGAAAATAAATGTCAACATACAGCATTCTTTGGTGATTCTGTAGCAGTTCAGGATAGCCAAGGCAATATCATTGATGTAACAGAAATCAGATGCATCAGATTTTTCTGCATGATGCAGACTACCACCCCAATTCACAGTGATGTCTGTCTGCTTCTTAATTTTCACAGTAGTTGCTACAGAGCCACCAGCAGATAACTGAAAGAACTGAAACGGGCCCTCAAATACTGGACAGTCCTCACCAGCATTGAATCTCTGCCTCTGCTTGCTGTACTGGGACATGTTATCTGGATGAATGGAGTGCAAGAACTTCATGTAGTCACCACTGTGGTACTTGGTCATCTCCTCAGCATTGGCCTTGTGAGGATGACAGATTTCCATCTTTCAGTAGAGGCCATAGTTATTGAGCAGTAGATTATGAGTCATGTGGATTCAATAAAGTTTCATTGGATAGCCTTGTCCATAATAGTAATTTCCAACATCCCCATCTTGGTAGTAACAGGATTTCTTCCTAGTGCCCTGAGTCTGCACCATCTTGCTGTCTCCAGTCCCTCCCATCAGTTGCCATGAGATATTTTAAATATAAAAAGGCTGCTGGAGTGCCTGCCTGGCAAGCATAGGGTACTGAGTTCTATCCCTAGTACGAAAAAAAAAAAAAAAAAAAAGGCCACTAGGGTTTTGAGAGGGATTGTACTGAATTTCTAGATATTGACTATTGTAAAAAATAAACATGAAAATTATTTATGTCTTTAGTTTCTTAGTAGTTTTGTAGTATTCAGTATACATGATCTAGCTATCCTTTGTTATATGTACTTCTAAGTATTCTATTATTTTTGAATTGTGATATTCTTTTATATTTTTATTACCTTTAATAAGAAAAAATACTGAGGTAGTTTCAAAGCATGTTAGTAGGACAGCGACAATAATTGATACAGTGCATATTGTTGTCTTCATAGTAGTTGTTCAGAGTACAAGATGATATTGTAATATTCTTAATTTCATTTCTTGATTATTGATTTCTAGCACAGATAAAATTCATGTATTAGTTTGGAAATTTTTTATTTTACTTATTATTTTCCCAAATGAAAATTATCTTTATTTTATCACTTTTTTATTTATTTATTTATTTTGGAACAAAAATCCCCATCCAGAGTCTGACTGATAGTTGAACTGTTCAGATTGAGGAATAGAGCCAGCAGTGGGTACACCTTTGGTCCCTTGAGAGCTAGAGCCCTCATCCCAGGAACAAGGTCTAGCCAGGCCAGCTTGCTGCACACTGGTCACAACACTTGGAAACTTTTTAATGAATATCTTGGAATTTATTCTATACAGGATGATGTCATTTTTAAATGAGGAAAAGCAGTTTGACTTTATTTCCAACCACAGTGTTCTTAATTTCCCTTTACATTTCTTTTATATTAGCTAGAACTTTCTTTACAACAGCAAATAAGAGTGGCAAAAGCATCTTTCATCTTAGAGGAAAAAATTTATTATTATTATTATTATTATTATTATTTTTATTTTTCAGCATGATGTTGGCGCTGGACTTTTTCTGTATCCACTCTTTAAAAAGTTTTCTTTCTGTACTTGATGGGGAACGTGTTTGCTTTTCAATCATGAATAAGTACTGAATTTTATTAAATAGTTTTTCTGTATCAACTTAGAGACCATTTTTGCCCTCTAAACTGTTACTATGGTACATCACATTGGCTACATTTTGGATTGTGATCTATAATTCTTTTTGACATATAGCTGGATTTGGTTTTTTAATGGTTTTGTAGAGGCCTTTGACATTTATGCTCATGAGTGTTAATTGTCTGTAGTTTGTGTTTCTTTGATATCAAAATAATGCCTTAAAGAAAAAATGAGAATTATACTGTTCTCTATTTTCAAACAGTTGATAAAATATTGTTACTATGTCTTAAAACATTAAAGAGAATTCAATTGTCAAATTTTGGGGCCTTGGCTTTTTTTGTTGGAATGTTTTAAATTACTTATTTAATCTCTTGTTACACATCTACTTAGATATTTCTCTTTCTTATTGACTCAACTTTCATAATTTGAATTATGTTAATAATGTACCCCTTTTAGCTAAATTGGCTAATTTTGAGTGTGTGAAGTCATTCATACTTTCTCATATCCTTTTAGTTCCACAGGGTTAGCAGTGAGCCCCCTTTTCATTTCTGATTTTGGTAGTTTGTTTTCAGTCAGCTTAAAGGTTTTTAAAATTTTGTTGATAATTCAAGATACTGGTTTAATTTCATTAATTTTGCTCTTGCTTTTCTATGTCCTGTTTCTGATTCCTACGCTAATCTTTAATTGATTTTTTTCTTTTGCCTAGTTTTTGTTTAATTTGTATATTTTCTTTAGGAATTGGAAATTTAGGTTATTAGTTTAAGTCTTTTTTCCTGGCATATGTGTTTAAAGTAGTTGTTTCCTTCAATGGGTTGTTTTAGTTGCTTTCCAGAAAATTTTTTCCTTTTTTTTTTTTGGTACTGATAAATTGAACTCAGGACCTTGCACTTGCCAGGCAGGTGCTCTGCCATTGAGTTATACACCTTATCCATCTAGAAAAAAAAATTAATGTTTTATTTATTATTTATTTTATGGGAAAAAATAACAAAATTTCAAAGTGAAATAATAAGACAATAACAATAACTAAGATATTACATGTCATTATCTTCAAAATAGTTACTCAGATATAGGCATGAAAAGTTGTCCATATGATATGGGCACACACATTTCTTCTCGATGAAGTAAGCAAACTTAGTAGCGTAGCTATCTTAATTATCTTGTATTTTTCCCCTCTTTCATTTCTACCCACCCCCATCTCCTCTTTCTTTTGGAACAGTTTCTTTCCATTTCACAGCATCTGTTTTGTATTTTGGATCTTATTTACTCTTTTAGTTTCTCATACCAGGGAGATAATATGAGGTTTATACATGTGAATCTAATTTATTTCACTTATGAGTATGCTGTTAAACTGTATCCACTTATATACAAAAGTCTAAATTTTATCTTTCTTTATGGCTGAACAGCATTCCATTGCATAAAAAGACATCTTTCATATCCTTTCCTCAGTTGATGGGCATTTGGGTTTGTCCAAGATTTGTCTATTAGAAGTTGTGTTTCCATAAACATGGATGCACATGTACCACTGTCGTATGATGTCTTTAATTCTTCCAGAAATGTACCTAGAAGGAGAATAGCTAAGTCAAATGAAACCACTAATCCTACTTTTTTGAGGAATTTCCACGCTTATTTCCACAATGGTTGTGCCAGGCTACACTCCCACCAACAAAGGAAAAGGGTTCTTTTTCCTCACAGCTCCTCCAGCATTCAGTGTTGATTTCTTGATGCTAGCCATTCTTTCTGGAGTAAGGTGGAATCTCAGTGTGATTTTATTTTGCATCTCTCAAATGACCAATTATGTTGGACATTTTTTCACATATTTCTTTGCCATTTGTATTTCTTTATCTAAGAAGCACACATTCATCTCAGATGCTGTTTTGGACTGGGTCTTTGAATTTGTGGGGAGGTCTGATTTTTAAAAATTCTTTATATGTTTAACATATAAGTCTTTTGTGTGAGGAAAATCTAACTAAATTTTTTTTCCTATTTTGCAGGTTGTCGTTTTACTTTGGTGGTGATTTCTTTTGATATACAAAAGCTTTTAATAAGATGAGGTCCTAGCTGTTGGTTTTTTGAAGTATTTCCCATGCAGTCTAGGTTTTATTCATGAACTGTAGGCCTATACCTATGTCTTCAAGATTTCTACCTACTTCCTCTTCTGGTAGACTTGTGTTTCTTAATATTTGTCAAATATAATTTTTGTCAAATATAAGGTAGCTGAATGTGCTTGGAGTTGGGCCTTAATCTTTTATTCTGTTTCACTGATTCTGAAATCTGGTTTTTTTTTTTTTTTTTTTGTTTGTTTGTTTGTTTGTTTGTCTGGATTTTTTGTGAGTACTATGTTCATTTTCTCACAGTAGTTTTGTAGTGTAATTTCAAATCAGGGATTGTGATGCCTCCTAACTTGCCTTTGCTACCTAGAAGTGCTCGCATATTTTACATCTCTTCTGTTTCCAAATGGAATTTCGGAATGTTTTCTATAGCTCTGTGAGGTATACTAATGGTATTTTGATTGAGATTGCATTAAATCTGTATAACAATTTTGGAAGTATGGCTATTTTCACTGTTTGTTTTTCCTATGAGACAAGGCATATCTTTCTGATATGCTGTTTGATTTTCTTTTTAAGGATAGTGTAATATTCAGGGCTGGACAAATAGTTCAGCAGATTAAAGCACCTGCAAGCAGGCACAGGGGCCAGGAGTTCGAGTCCCAGACCTACTGTGCTGGCCCTGACCTCCCAGAGTGCGTTGAGATAGCATGGTGGTAAGCACCTGTAATCCCAGCTCTTGAGAGGCTGTAAACAGGTGGATCACTATGAGTCCCATCTAGTAGTGAGACCCTGAGCACCCTGTAGACCCTTTCCTAGAAATACACACACACAAAACCCAAAAAACAAACAAAAGTAGTGTAATTTTCAATATGTGAGTTTCATTCTTTTTCTTCCTTTAGTAGGTTGATTCCTAAATATTTCATTATCTTGAATGCTGTTGTGAAGGATGCGGTTTTTCCAATTTCTGCCTCAGTGCATTTGTTATTGTACAAGTATGCTATCAATTTTTGAAAATTGACTTTTTATCTTGCTATACTACTGAATTTGGCTATTAAATGTAGAAGTTTTTGGTGCAGTTTATGAGGTTTTCTATGTAGAGTATCATGTCTCTGCAAATGAGGATAATTTAACTTTTTGCTTTCCTGCCATCATTCCTTTTATTTCTTTCACTTATCTAATTGCTCAGGCTAATGTCTCCAGAACTATATTGAATAGGAGTGGTTATAATGGGTGATCTTACTGTGCTCTTAATTTTAGAGTGGGAGCTTTCAGTTTTTGACTATTAAGTATGATGTTAGCTGTTGATTTGTCGTAGACAACTTTTACCAGATTGAGATAAAGACCATATAATTCTATTTTCAGCATGATTTTTTATCATGAGTTGCTGTTTGACTTGATCAAATGCTTTATCTGCATCTATAAAATGATCATACAATTTTTTTTTCTTTAGCTCTGATATAGCATATTACATTTATGGATTTGTGTATGTTGAACTGTGCCTGTCACCCTGGGATGAATCCTACTTGGTCATAGTACAACATGTTATTTATGATATAATACTGTTTGCAAGTATCATATTGAGGATTTTTGCATCTATGTTCATGAGGAATAGTGCCCTGTGATTTTCTTTTTTTGGTTGTATTATTCTCTGGTTTGGTACCATGGTAATGCTTGCTTCCTGGAATGATTTTTAGAAGTTGTGCTTCCTTTTTAATTTTATTAGAGTTTCAACATTAGTGTTGTTAGCTCTTCTCTAAATTTTTTGTAGAATTCATCTAAATTCACCTAAAATTCTTGTAGAATGTAAATTCATCAGGTTCTATTTTTTTTCTTTGTGGGTAAGTTTTTAGTTACATTTTATATTTCACTGACAGATGTCAAGTTATTTAGGATTTTTATACTATCCTGACTCAATTTTGGCAATTTGCATGTGTCTGGAAGTCTGTCCGTTTCTTCTGTACTTTCAGTATTATTAGAGTACTCATTTCAAAATAGGTACTGCTTTTCTGGATATTTTCAGGATCCTCCCCTTTTCATGCTTCATTGCTTGAATTGGAATCTTTTGCTTTCCTCTTTTTGATGAGGCTCACTAATGACATCAATTTTGTTTAATTTTTCAAAGAAACAATATTTGAATTCATTGGTTCTTTTAATTATTTTTTAGCTTAAATTACATTAATTTCTATTCTTATCTTAATAATTTCCTTCCTTGTATGAGATTTGATTTGATTTGCTCTTTTTCTGCAGTTTGAGGTTACCATATTAAGTTGTTTATTTAAGCTCATTCAGTTTTCCTGATATGAGAATTCATCATAATATATTTTCCTCTAAGGACTGCTTTCATTGGGTCTTGTAAATTCCTGTATGTTATATTATTATTATCAGTTACTTGTATATATTGTTTAATTTCTTCTGTGACACTTGGGTTATTCAGAAGGATGTTTTTTAATTTCCATGTGTTTATGTAGTTTTTGTTATTGCTTTTGTTGTTGATTTACAATTTCATTACTCTGGTCAGATAATATGCATGTTATGATTTCAATTCTTCTGCATGCATTTAACCATGTTTTATGGGCTGATATGTTTTCTGTTTGGGGGGATGCTCCATGTGCAGCTGAGAAGAATGTATATTCTGATGTTATAAGGTAGAACATTGTAGACATCAACTGAGTTCATTTGTTCATAGGTTTGGTTTAATTTTGATATTTCTTTGTTGTTTTTCTTTTTGTCCAGTTGATCTATCTATGAGACTGCTGTATTAAGCTCCTGAATTACAATTGCATTATTGATTTATTTGATTTTTCATGTTCAGTAATATTTGTTTTATGTACTTGGGTGCACCAGTGTTTGGTTCATATATATTTACAAATGTGATCTCTTCTTCTTGGGGTTTTCCCTTAAATGTATATAATGACATTTTTTGTCTCTTTTGATCATTCTTGGTTTGAAGTTCATATTATCTACAAATAAAATAGTTAGCCCTGCTTTTTTTCTGGGTTCATGTCATGTGGAATACTGTTTTCCATCATTTCTCTTTCAGTGTATGAATTTCTTTTTAAATTAAATGTGCTTCTGGAATTCAGTATGTTGCTGCAACATATTGTGTTGGCTTATCTTTTCTCATGTTATTTTTCCGTTGTTAGTTTCCTGCCTTTCCTCTCCATTTAATTGCTTGCCCTTCCTGGTGATTTCTTTCTATTGGTGTTCCTATGGTTGTGGTTTTTGTGTGCTCTTTCTAATATGTCCTTCAGAACACACTGAAGAACTGCCTTGATGGTAATGATTTTCTTCAGTTGTTCTTTGCCATGAAAGTATTATTGTTTGTACATTGACTTTGAATGGTAGTTTTGTGGGGCAGATCAGTCTGAGTTGAAATTCACTTTATTTTTGGGCTTGAAATACTCGAAGCTGTCCTTGACTTGAGGGTTTCTGTCAGGAAGTATGCTGTGGTTTTGATGGGTTTTCCTTTAGAGATGATTTGCTCCTTTTTTGAAAATTTGCTTCTTTTCTCTAGGTGCTCTTAAGTCTGTTCTTGTGCTGAATTTCATGAATCTTGGTTATTATATACTTTGGTGTTGATTTATTTTAGTCATGGCTATTTATAGTTCTATATGCTTCATTCATTTATACGTCAAATTCTTTATATTTGGGAAGTTTTCTACCATTGCTTCTGTGAAGAGGCTTTTCATGACTTTCAAACTATCTCCAGCTATTTTCCACTGACTGCAGTCAATATCATGTCATTCTTCTTTGCTTCATCTTGTAGCTGTTGGGTTGATTTTTCAGTGTGTTCTTATTTTTAAGACATCATTCTTTTCATGGTCATTAGTTGCAATCTTGTCTTCTAGAGTTGATATCCTATCCTTGCCTTCCTTCACTATGTTATGTACACTTTCACTAATTTTTTAATCTCCTACACTTTGTTTGGATCTGTTTTATGGTTTCAATTTCTTTTCTATGTTGGGTTTCCATCATTTGCTGAGCTCCTCTATTTTTAACCTATGTCTGCTTTAATAACTTTCACTTTGATTATTTCCTTTTGCATCTTAGAGAGTGTTCTATAGCCTCTCCCATTTGGATTTTTACTTCTGTTGCTATCATTCAGAAAGTTCCCGTGGTTGGCTACTGATTTCCTCTATCTCATTGTGCTCTGGACTTGTACTGGCTTCTGTGTCTTGACATTTTCTCTTTTGTTTTGTTTTATTTGTTGATATTTGTAGATTTCTTCTAGAAGATATCTCTATCCCCGGTATTGAAGCTTCCCTAAGAAATGTCTCTCCCTCAAGGATCTCTTCTTGAGGACCTACAGGTGGTGTTCAGTGCTTGTGTTGATCTCAAGTATCTAACTTCCCAAATATTAAGAATGAGAAGTTATCTGGTTGGTTCAGGACTATAGTGTTGGTTATGACCCCTTACCATCTCAGTGTTGTCATACAGGGGAGAAAAACTAATTAAAACATGCATGACACTCTAGATAAATTAGTATAGTTAACAATAACAATAGTCTCAAGCACAGCCTGGCTACTGACATTGATGTCTCTAACCATAGGAGCAAATTCTATAGTTATATAACAAAATCCAACTTATGCTAATAACTTGTATGCTGTAATTTTCTCCTTAGTAGAGTGATAGTTTTACTCCTGAGTATTGCTTCAAGTTGTTCAGATTTCAAACTATCTCTTTTATGACAAGTACTTGGTCTTTCTGGAGGTAATGTCTTTTTCTTGATCTCGTAATAAACTCCCTGACTAGAATACTCTGCTCTTACTACTAAATCCAGGACATGAATTTCAGCGAATATTGAACCTCTCTAGCACTGGACCAAGTAATACTAAGACTATTAGATTCTAATCTTGCCTCTGCTGACATGATAGTTGAAACATTTACAAATGAGCAAGGCATTGAAAGACTTGGGGGAGTGCTCTTACTTAGGAAAGTGGTAAGAATAATGACACACTTGGCATTATTTGGATATTTTATCATTGCTTGCTATTTTATTCATAAACTGCATTTCTCATAGCATCTTTTCAACTCGTTTTGTTGCCATCTTGCTTGGCTCATTGTTACTTCTACTTCCTAAGTAGTGTATATACCATTGTAGTACCACTTTGAGGCCAAAGCTACTCCAAAATAAACTCTATAATCAGTTACTGTAGTTTGCCATGGGTGGGGTGATTGTGAATCATTTTATGGAGTGATTCTCCATCCCAAGGTCTTACTGCTGTCTCTGGGAAAAAAGTATCTGTGTGAGGGAGGGGCAGACCCTCTTGACCTTATTTGACCTATGGAAATTTCCTTTTATTCTTCTCTTTCTGTTATTCTATCGTAACAACCATTTTTTAAATAGGAGCTACTCAAATCTATGCTGTGGGACAGGTTGCACCTGTGTACAGTTGTAGGTTGTTTTGTTGACCTTTCAGCTTTCCTTTTGTCAGAATAAAAACAATTCTAATCTATGGCCTTCTTGTCTCCCCATCTTTTCTCAACCCTTCTCCCCTTTATCCCACACTCTGCCTAAACTGACCATATTCTGTTATATGTTCAGCCTCCGGAACACATGTCCACATTCCAGTGTCTAATAGTAATATCTTGCTTGTAAAAACTCTCTTTGCACTTTTCTGCATAGTGATGTGATAGACTGAGATGTGTCTTATTTTTTCTAAGAGACTCAATTCACACTAAGTTCATCGTCTACGTGCTTCTGTAGAGTCTCATCAAATGATGCAAGAGGCCAATATGAGATGTAGTGTGGTCAACCCATAGTGTTGTCATTGCTAAAATGCCATTAACATCTCATGGTTAAATTGTTGCTGTCCTTAACGAATCCAACAAGTCCTGGCTTCATCTTCATGAAATCCTTATTATTATATCTGTGGAGAATCAAATAAGCAGTTATTTGACTTGTCAAATCCTTCCTTCCCACATCACTCAGCAAAATTTATTTATTTATTTATTTATTTATTTTTTATTTTTTCTTGTTTCAGAACCTTTATTTGTTTATTCACTCATTCCTATGGCCGGCTCAGCCCATCTCGAGGGCAGGGCTGGCGCAGCATGTGGTGCCGGGGATCGAACCGCGGTCCCTGAAGCCGCCCGAGCTTTCCCAAACAGGCGGTTTAGACCACTGAGCCATCCCGCCGGGCCCACTCAGCAAAATTTAGTGGTTGTATTCTTGCTAATCTGCAGCTGGATGCCTATTTATTAAAAATAAATTGACTTTGTTCAGTGAAATTTATTTCAAACTACTAGATGCTGTGAACTAAATAGAAAGTCATTCGTCTTTTTTCTAGGTTATGCATACAGACAACCTCTCTATTAGGTCAACTCTGATTACTTTTTTCTAAGTATTTGTGTCATAACACAAAGGTAATAGGTATTCAGCAGGAAACCATGTACTAACAAAATAAAATAAAAATTACCCACATTATCATCCACATAACTGCCTGTAGTATTTGTCTTTTTTTCCTGTATAGAAATAGATGTTTTTTTTTTCTATCAAAATAGATCACACTATATGTGTTATTTTGTGAGCATGTTTCCAGTCTGAGCTGTATGATAAACATTTCCCCATCATCTTTCTATTAGAACTGACAGTAGAAACCTCTTTCTCCCCTCAGCAGGCTTTACTTTACGGCTGGCTGACTCTTGCAGTCTCTTCCTATTTTTCAGGAGTCCCTTGCACCTCCAGGGTACCCTATACCCAGCTTGCATGTTGATCTGTCTAAAGCACAGTCCTCAACTTGACTAGAATTTCCAGTGAATCTTTTTCCTTTGGGTATGTTTACTTGCCTAAAGGAGAAGTGCTCAACTGGCCTTCTGCTCCAGGCTGTCCTTTCCTGACCCTAACTGATTTATGTTCATTGTTTCACATCACTTAGCACATTCTTTTTTAAAATAAAGTTCCATACAAAGTAGCTTGCTCCTTCCCCCGGAGTCTTTCTCACCCCCTTCAACAAAGCTGCTTCCTCTCCTGGAGAACTTTCCCTACTTATGTTCTTTCTTTGGCTAGGTTCTTTTCTGCCTAGTGCTTTCTGACACGACCGTTTGGTACTCGCTCTATCTGTCCCATCCCACAGCAATCTCCTTTTACTGTAAAATGTGCATCAATGTACCATTTGCTTTCATGTGCAGACTAGGCAGCTAATTACCCAAGAATGTCTGAAACTAGGAAGTGGCTCCAGTGTAGAGCAGCTGGGGTCACTGCACTTTTACCTCATTGGAGTATAGAAATTTTCATCTGAGCAACAACAATGAACATGAATGACAGTGATAACAATAAATGACTTTAGGACAAACAATATAAGAAAAACAAAAAGATGAATAAATACAAAATGCTTACATGAAAGAACTGAAATAGTCTTTGAAAAATATTCAACTATATAAAACAACAATAGAAACTTCAATAAAAACCACAAATCCTGATATGGAAAAAAACCCTAGAAAATATTGACCAAAATGATTATATTTTAAGAACAGCCTCTTGTCCTTCTTTCTCCCATGTACTCTTGATTAATCTCAGCTCCTTGTCCAATTTTCACAGATGCTTAAGAGAAATTACATATGTCTCCTAAAATTTTCTGTCATGAACTTGTGATAGTTTTGTAATAGGAAAAAATAACTTTAAAAATTTATTCTATTTGACTACAAAAGTAATACACATGCATTATAAAAACCTCAGACAATATATTCTACAGGGCCTAAGGTGAGAGATTTTTTTCTTTAAACTAGGAAAAATAGCTTAAATAATGATGAAACTGGATTTTGTTTTTAAGTAGCTCTCTGTGATGCAATGCAAAGGATCTTGGAATACATGCTGCTATATTTGAGTATTGTCTGTGACACAGCCAATAATTTCTTTTATTTTAAATGTATGTATTTGGTACAGTGTGTTACTACACAAGTTGGACTCATAGTGATCCTCATTTTCTCAGCCGCCCCAGTGCTAGGATTATAAGTGTGCGCTACCATGCCTGGTCTCCGTGGCCTGTGTGGCATGAGGTGCCAGGCATCAAACCCCACTCCCTGTGCTTACCTAATCAGGCACTTGGTCTACTGAACTATCTCATTAGCCCTAATAATTACTTTTGTAATATCGTATTTCTTCTATCTTTATAAGATATAGTTCATAAGAAAATATATATTTAAAGTAGAAAACGTTACGTTAGGGATATAATATGATATTTACACATGTCGGTCTGATTTATTTTACTTATGAGTGTAGCCTCTAGTGCAGCCTATAAAAGCCTCAAGTTTATCTTTCCTTATAGCTGTGTAATACTCCATTGTATAAAAATACCACATCTTTTTTATCTATTCCTCAGGTGATGGGCATTTTGGTTGTTTCCAAGATGTGCCTATGACAAGTTGTGCTGCTATAAACATGGCTTCACATTTATCACTGTAGTATGATGTTTTTAGTTCTTTCGGAAAAATATTCAGAAGGTGAATAATTTTTTGAGGCATCTCCAGAGTGATTTCCATAGTGGTTGTACCAGTTTACAATCCCACCAACAATGGAGAAGGGCTCCCCTTTCCCCACAGCCTCTCTAGCAATTATTAGTTGATTTTTTTATGGCTGCATTCCTTCTGGGGTGAGATGATATTTCAATATTGTTTTTTGCACTTCTGGAATGGCCAGTGATGTGGAACATTTTTCCATGTATTTATTGGTCAGTAGTATCTCTTCCTCTGAGAGGTGTATATTTATCTCAGAAGCCCATTTTTGGATTGGATCTTTGAATTTTGGAGGCCTGATTTTTTTTAATCATTTATAGAACCTGAAAGAACAAATAAAATCTGAAAAGAATAATAGGAAGAAACTAAACATAAGGAATAAACAATACAAATGAAGGAAAGGGAAAAATGACAGTAAAAATCTAAGGAGAAAAAATCATGCAAGTGTATACTGAAAATAGCTGAGATGATTGTAGTACTCATTTACATCAGATTTTTAAGGTAGCAGGTAATGTTTAAAATGTTCACTTTGTCTAACTCTATATGTTATTATCTATATTCTGAGCATCTACATCGAAGATAGCAAAGTGCAATACGAAAACCACAGTTGACTGTGATTCATCCAGTTGGCTGACACTAACAAAAGTTCTGCAAACTGCAGTACATGGTTTCAGAGTAAATCCTGAGGGAACCTGATTGACCTTGTCAGATACAAAAGTTACACTTTTTGTAATATAGGTCTTACTTTATCTTGATCTTAACCATGCAGCAGAAAAGTCTAAGTATGAGGTAGAATCATATTAATATGCTGTGTTGTAAAAGGCCTGAGTCAACAGCCCTAATAATGCCAGAGGAGATGATAACCCACTACTGTTATGGACTATTGGACTATACTTAGAGCTGCTTTCTCTTTGTGGAATGAAAAGAAAGATCTGTACAAATGATGTTTAGACAAGAAATCACATCTGCATCCTGTATTTTGAACAACTATCGTGAACACAACAACATACAGTGTATTAATTATTGTAAAAAAATAAATAAAAAACCCCACAGTTGAATACCTCTCATCTCATTCTTCTAAATGTGTACCAGTTATAATGTTTTTATCAACTTGTATTTTTCTTTAAAATAAATGTTAAAAATATATAAATTAAAAAAGGACAAGGAAAATTATACCTTATGAAAGTAAGCATTAATATTGAATTATTTGACCAGTTTTGCCTAACTATATCTATTAATCTGAACAACAGATATGATGATGAAAATATGCTATTATAACAACCATTGTTAAATTTTATTCTTGTTTAAAAACTCTGTACCATTTGTACTGGTGCTTGTTACTATGGTTTTGTCTTTGTTTCTGCTATTTGTTTTCTTTGTTTTTGTTTTTAATGTATTTGGTCATTACAGGGTCTCACTATGCAGCTAGGACTCCTAGTGATCCTCCTGTTTTCAGCCTCCTCAGTGCTGGGACTATAGGCATGTGTCATCATGCTCAGGCAGCTCAGCCTGCCCTGAGGATAGGACTGGTGCAATGTGTGGTGTTGGGGATCAACCGTGCTCTCTGTACTTGCCTAAGCAGGTGCTTTAATCTGACAAGCTATCTCACTGGCCCCCTCTGCTATCTGTTTTTGCTTTTACTCTTTAAAATAACATTTACAAAATTGGAAAAAAATAAAGTGGAAAACCTAATGATTTGATACATAAGTGTATGAAATAACTGCAGTCAAGCTAATAAACATATCTATCATATCATACAATACAATCTTTATTTTTTGTTCCGTTCCCTATTTCTTTTTCTGTGGTAATACTTGTGATCTACTATCTTAGAAAATTGTAAGTATGCAATATTATGTTGTTAGCTATATTCCCCATACAGTACATTACCCCTCCAGAATGCACTGAAATAATTAGAACTTGGTATCCTTACACCAGCATCTCCAAATTTCTTCCTTGTCCTAATTCTCTGGCGGTTATCACCCTCTGCTGCTTTGGTTATCTTAGGTTACAGGTACTTTTATTTCTTTGTCTTGATTATTTCACTTAGTATGATGTCCTTAGGGTTAATCCAGATTATTGCACATGACAAGATCTCCTTCTCTTTTAAGGCTAACAGTTCACCATAGGTTGCTTTCATATCTTTGCTATTGTGAATACTGCGGTAAACAACATGGGAGTGCAGATGTATTGTCAAGATACTGAATTCATTATCGTTGGTTACAAACTCAGAGGTGGGGCTGCTGGATCACATGGTATATTTTTACTGTTTAATTTAACCTCCATGCCATATTCAAGATGGTATACCAATTTAAATTCCTACTAACATGTGCGTTCTGTGAGTCTCCATATCTGTGCCAATGCTCATTTTCTGCTCTTTTGCTGTTAATACCCAGCTTAGTACCAGTAAGTCAAGAGGTGATAGACAGCCTGATAGTTCTGCCTCAACATGGGCTTCATTTTGAATGCGATGAAAGGTTGAGCTCCCTTACATTAACTGTCTGTGATCTGACAGACAGGGAAATACTTAACAAAAAAGAGTTTCATGGAATGTTGGAACTACTTATAACACTGTCACTTCAAACATGGATGTAACAAAAAGGCAAATACACTTTTAAAGAGTACACATTCTTCTTTTGAGCACGTGGAACTTTCCACAAAATAGATCACAGACTAGTCCATGAAGCCAACTTAAATAAATAGAAAAGAATCAAAATCATCCTATGTTTTTTATCAAACCATTGTGTAATGAAACTAGAAATCAACCACGAAAGAAACCGCAGGAAATTTAGAAATACTTGGAAACTTACTAACACAATTTTGAACACCCAGTGGGTCGCAGTAGAAATCAGGAAAGAAATTAAACAATTAATGGAAGCAAATGCCAATACTGGTACAATATAGAGCTTATGGGATATAACAAAAGCAGCCCTAAGAGGGAAACTCATTGTGATCAATGTTCACACTGAAAAAACAGAGCAAGCTCAAGCAACATGATGAGGAATCTCAAGATAATCAAGAAACAACAACAAAGCCCAAACCAAAATTAAGGGGGACATCATAACACGCAGAATGGAAATTAATGAAACGGAGACTAAAATCAATACAAAGAACCAGTGAATCGAAGAGCTAATTCTTTGAAAGACTTATTAAAATAAGTAAACCATTAGTTAAACTTATCAAAGAGAGCAAAAAGACTCACATCAATTAGAAATGAAATAATCAAAATCGTACCAGAACTGTTAAAACCTAGAAGATAGTAAAATGAAAAATTGTATTTTAAGAAATTGGAAAATCTTGAATAGGACAGATTATTGGGTACATAAAAGTTACCAGAAGAGATAAAAATTTTAGACAGTCCAATAACAAGAAATAAAATTCAGGCAATAATAAAAAATGCCAACTAAAAAGGTCCAGCATCTGACAGATTCACTGCTGAATCCTACAAAACACTAAGGACATTATATCAACAATATTCTTCAAACTCCAAACTCCAATGAAATTGAAGTGGCAAGTGTTCTTCCAAACTCATTTTTCTAATCCCAAAGCAGCAAAGATTCTACTAAAAACAGAAAACTAAGGGTCGATCTTCTTAATGAACATAGATGCCAAAATTCTCAACAAGATCGTGACAAATATGATGCATATTATCAAAGGGATCATATAGCCTGACCAAGTAGGTTTCCAGATATTCAAAGGCTAGTTTAGCAGTTGCAGATCAGTAAATGTAGTATACTACATAAAAAGAAAAAGACATAAATAAATCAATAGATGCTGCAAAACTTTTGGCAAAATTCAGCATCCCTTCATAATGAAAAAGCTTGAAAAAATTAGGTACGGAAGGACCTTAGCTGAATCTGACAAAAGTTATTTACGAGAAAATAGAAGTAGGGATCCAACTGTTGCATCTGTTGGTATCTCTGTGATCCTTTATAACCGGGGAGAAACACAACTGGGCTAGGTTTAGCTAGCTGCCTGGTCAGCAAGTTTACCAGTGGAACAGTAGTAAGGGCTTCTTTCTTTCTTTCTTTCTTTCTTTCTTTCTTTCTTTCTTTCTTTCTTTCTCTCCTTCCTTCCTTCCTTCCTTCTTTCCTTTCTTCCTCCTTTTGGATGGAGTCTATAGGGTTTCACTATGCAGATCAGACTATTAGTGGTTCTCCTGTTTTCAGCTTCCCAAGTACTTATGTTATAGGTACATGGCACCACACCGGGGCTCAATTGCTATCTCAGTGCACCCCAGGGGCAGGGCTGGCACCCAACAGCATATTAAATGAGCAAAACTGAAATGTTTCCCTTTAAAATCAGAAAAGAAGACAAGGATGCTCATCACTTCTTTTCAATATAATACTCACAACAAGAGAAATAAAAGGGATATGTATAGGAAAGGAAGAAGTAAAATTATCATTTGCAGATGGAATATTATAAAAACACCCAAAGAAACCCACCAAAAAAATCTCAGAATTAATATCCAATTTCAGCAATGTATCAGGATACAAAATCAATACACAAAAATCAACAGTATGTGCATATAGAATTAATAAACTCACTAACAAAGAAATTAGGAAAACGGTACTATTTATAGCGGCATCAAGAAAAAATGAAATGCCTAGCAATTAATCTATTCAAGGAAGTGAAAGATCTCTACAGTGAAAACTACAGTATTCTGAAAAAGGTGAAGAAAACATCAAAACATGGAAACACGTACTCTTTTCCATAAATAGTCAGATCAAATATTAACAAAGTGACAATACACTTAAAACTGAATTATAACAAAAGAAATACTTGGTAATGAAGGCAAAGCAGGAAGTCTCACAATCCTAGACTTAAAATTATACTGTAAAACAGTAATGACAGAGCCAGGTGTGGTACTGCATGACTGTAATTCCAGCACTCAGGATGCTGAGTCAGGAGGCTCACTGTGAGACAAAGCGCACATTGACTATATGATAAGACCCTGTCCCAAACAAACAAATAGCAAATAGCATGGTGTTGGCACAAAACTGATAGTGGGTCCATAGAAAAGATGCAGAAACATCCCCAGGCATATTTGTCTACATGATCTTCAACAAAGGGGCCAAAAATGTACAGTGCAGGAAAGATTGCCTATTAAACAAGTGGTGCTTGGAAAATTGGCTACCCACATGCAGAAGCTTAAATCTAAACCCATATCACTATTTATTAAACACAAATTAAAAGTGATTAAAAATCTAAACAATTAAAGAGAAACAATAAAGTTTCTGAAGAATAAAATGGGAAAAACTCTTAAAGACATAGACCTCCAATGGCATAAGAAATAATATCAAGAATCTACCAATGGGATTATATCAAATTAAAAAGCTTTTGTACAACAAAGGAACAATTCGGTAGAGTGAACACAAAACCTAACAAATGGAAAACAATTTTGCCATGTATTCCTCAGACAGAGAAATACCTAAATAGATACCTAGAGAGATTATTCAGACAGATCATAATATCTACAACAGAAGGAACTCCAAAACATAGTCTGCTTGAAATAAAATATCCAATCAAGAAATGGGCAAGTGAAATGATTATCCATTACAGAAATGCAAATTAAAACAACCCTACCATTTCATTGTACACTAAAAAGACTGGCAATGATTAAAACATCAAATAATAAATGCTAGCATGGCTGCAGTGAATAAATAACCCTCCTACCTTGTGAACTAGTGCAATCACTATAGAAGTCAATATGGAGATTTTGCTGGGCGTGGTGGCACACGCCTGTAATCCCAGCACTTGGGAGGCTGAGATGGGAGGATCGCTGCGAGCTCAAGACCAGCCTGGGCTACAAAAGGGAGCTCAAGGCCACACTGAACTGCATAGTGAGACCCTGTCTGAAAAAGACAAAAAAAAAAAAAAAAAAAAGGAGATTTTTCAAACAACTAAAATTAGAATTTACACTTGACCCTGTCATTCACCTTCAAGGTATCTTCCCAAAAGAACTAAAGACATCATATCATAGCAATACATGGGTACCGATCTTTATAGCAGCGCAATTCATGACAGCTGAATCTTGGAAGCAGTCTTCATATACATTAATAGACAAATGGATAGAGAAAATGTGGTATCTGTACATAACAGAACATTACTTACCTGTAAATAGGTATACATTTGAGACTTTTGTAGAAGAATGCATACACTTATAAAATATAATGTCAATATAATGAAACATACCAGATACAAAGTTTAAATGCCATATGGTATCCCTCATTTGAGTAAGGCAAAGTACAAATAAAGAACAAAATAAAGGACTGATAGAAGAACACAAGAAGATAGATCTTCTGCAAATGGGGAAGAGTCCAAGAGACCAAGTGTGAGGTTGGGCGATGGGAGTGGACATTAAGAAGATTTAAGATGGAGAGCAGGGGCCAGGTATGATCCCTGGCATGCCATGCCAGTCCCACCACTGGGGCACGCTGAGACAGAGGTTGAGACTGGGCATAGTGGTGCATGTCTGTAATCCCAGCACTTGGGACACCGAAAACAGGCGAATCACTGCCAGTTGATCTACATAGTATGATCTTATAGACCATTTCTTAAACACCTAAAAAAAAAAAAAGATTTAAGACCTGTCATGTATATGTCCCACATACTGCCCACATGGAATGCAAATATTATTAAGAACAATGTTAGTGACAGTGGGACAAAGAAGTTTAGAGGTAGAGGGAGGGAGATGGATGGCAAAAACTGAGGCTAAAACAATCATGATGTGTTATATATACACACATCTTAAGGTGTATACATGTACCTTAGGATGAATGTAAATGCCTTATACTGAAAATATGTATTAATAAAAACCATTAAAATGTATACCAAATATTGTATTGTCTTCCTCGTATAAGAACCCAAAAGAAGAAATAAAATCTGAAAGGTACAATGGATATAATAAAATGATAAGAAAAGGAACTTAAGGATTAAACAAAGAAGAGAAAGGAGAAAAGATAGGAAAAAAGGTGTGTGTGGGGGGAACATGCAAGGATATATTCAGGATGGCTGAGGTCATTGTACTGAAAATTTCCATCAGTTTTTTTTTTTTTTAATAGCAGTTAACATGTTGAATTTTCACCTTGGCTAACTCTGCATACTGATATCTGTGTTCTAAGAAATTACATTGAGGACAGCAATATGTAATCCAAAACCCATGCTTGAATACTTGTCATCCTGGTCTTCTAATGTCATATCAACTATTATTATGCTCTCTTTCAAACAAATTTTTTAAAAAGGAAAAGAATAACAAAACTTCAAGGCTTCTTGAAAACACGCTGTAATATTTAATCATATGTCTAGTCTTACATAACTATATCTGTTAATCTAAGCACCAGATTTGACAATAAAAATAGATAACATATTTAATCAGCTATTCCTGCTTTGAAAATCTAACACAACTATTATTGTATGTTACCTTGTTCTTGTCTTTGTTTCTGATTTTTGTTCTTGCTTTTGTTTTTACTTTTCAAAAATATATATATATATCTTTTAAGAAAAGTGTAATATGTTATAAGATACATATGTGTAATAGTGGATTTTCTCATTCTAAGCAAAAGGACAAATTTGAACTGAAATGGATTTTGATGCAGTGATATATTTTTTGAAGAATTTCAAGTTGATCTATTTTTCAGTCCTGTGATATAAGGATGGCTTCCTGTGCAAAGCCCTTACATGCACTGTGTACGGGGTCTCACTACACAGCTCAGACGCATAGTGACCCTCCTGTTCTCAGCATCCCCAGCGCTGGGATTATTGCCACGTACCACCACACCCGGACTCAGGGTTCCTGAGCAGTGGGGCCAGTGTGGCATGCAGGACCAAGGATTGAACCCTCGTCCTTCCATTTGCCTAAACAGGTGCTTAGTTCACTAAGCTGTCTTGCCAGACCAACAAAACCCTTTTAGAATTTGATTAATACTAGTTTTTCAAGGGTAAGGATGATGTTTATTTAACCTCAGTCATAGAATACAATCTTTAAAGTCCAGTTAATTGACATGATTAACAAATCCTGTTGGTTTTTTCTCTCTTTCCTAATATGATAATGAAAGTGGAAACATTACAGTGCCTAAAACTTAGCAAGTGCTCAAAAGTATTTCTTCTTTCATTCCCTCCATCATTCCATTTGTACTATTTAAGATTACATTCCTATGAGAAAGGAATTTATAATAAACTCCCTTGTAAATGATAGCTCATCAATTCTTTGATTTATATGCTTTTCCCTTTAATGAAATTGTGAAACAATTTGTAATAAACTGCTGACCAGGTGGCTGTCGTGGTGCAATTGCCAGAGCCTCAGAACTTCTAGAGTAGGTGTGGACTGCTTGGAAAAGAATCCTGAGACAAAAACTGAGATTGTTTTTTTTTTTTTTTTGTCTTTTTTGAGAAGGCAGGGTCTCGCTATGCAGTTCAGGCTGGCCTTGAGCTCACTTTTGTAGCCCAGGCTGGTCTCGAACTCGCACAGATCCTCCTGCCTCAGCCTCCCGAGTGCTGGGATTACAGGCGTGTGCCACCATGCTCGGCGATTGAGATTGTTTTAAAAATGCTGTATCAGCAACATGAGATAGGAGTGTGTGGAAAGAAGTGGACCCTGATAACTGTTGAGTATAACATTTAAAAGTTTCAAATAAATTCTGAATGTGCACGGTTTTAAAAACAATTTGAATGTTTTGTTTTTTTATACTTTTTTATAGAAAGAGTGAAAGTTTTTAGGGGAGTCTATATCTAAAAAGGCTTTAATTGTCAAACAGTTTAAAGGATAAGAATGCTGCATAATTAACTGGCTACAATTCTAAGAATGTTATGAATACCTGAAATAATAGTGTGGCTTGTGGTTACTTTCATCTTAAGTTGCATGAAATAAAACAATTTTAATTATCTTTGAAAACAAAATCTCCGTGAGTTAATTGTAGGAAAATATTTTATCCAAAAGCACTGCTAATACGTCCAGCTTATCCTAATATTAACACAATGACAGAAATTATAATAATGGTTAATAATTAGGGAGATAAGTAATGCTTTCAGAAATCAAACAATCCATGAATCCCAACTTTCCTTCAGCAATATGCCCTAAAAAATTTATGAGACATTACATATTATGAAGATATGTGAATAAAATCAACTGAATTATGAATTTTCTATCGTTCACATCTATTTCCAATAACTCAGTGGAAAGTGTAAGAAGTGGTGGATAAATATTGGAGATTAGTGGGTGTTTCTGATATGTCCAAATTTTCAAATACAGGAAATGTTATTGTTGGTAGTCAATACAGTTTAAATGTCTATTAACAAGCTGATGTAGCTTTTGATGAATTGTATTTTGGTTCTAGACATGTATCCTTTGTGTGGTGTGTGTGTGTGTGTGTGTGTGTGTGTGTGCACGTGCATGCACGTGTGTGTGTGTGTGTGTGTGTGCGCGCGCGTGCGTGCACGTGTGTGTGTGTGTGTGTGTGTGTGTGTGTATGTAGCACCAAGGATTGAACTCAAGACTTTTTGCTTTTCGGGCAAGCGCTTATTGCATTGAGCTATCCCCCTGTTCCCTAGACATGTGTCTTGTATCAAATTTATCTTCCATGTTTCCTGGTGGGCTGTTTTTCTAGAGGGGTAGGAGAGTAGAAATCTGAAAGTTTCTTCTGTTTGGCACATCTTGGAAGATTTCCAATTTGGCTTTCAATTTTATTTTTCTCTGCTATTTCAAAAAGTGTGCCTATGCAAATGTGGGTCCATCATTTTCATGACTTATTTCATTTTATCAGAGCATAATACATTACTCTTGTGTCTCAATTACTTTTTTTGTTTTGTCTTTATGAGACATGGTCTCACTATCCAGTTCAGGTTGGCTTTGAGCTCACTTTTGTAGCCCAGACTGTTCTTAAACTTACACTGATCTTCCTGCATCAGCCTCCCAAGTGCTGGGATTATAGGCATGCGCCACCACACCTGGCCTCAATTACTTTCTACTTGTTGCTGAAACAAAATACTTCACACCCAAAATTAAGAAAGGAAAGGTTTATTTAGCTCACAGTTAGGAGAGGTTTCAGTCCACACTCTGCTGGCTCCGAGGCAGACAGCAGCAGTTCATGGAGGCAGAAAACAGAAGAGTTGGGGAAGGAGCAGGGTCTATCAACCCTCTAGCCCTTCATTTCATGCTGACTGTGAAGACCTGAGCTCCTCCAGCAGCTGCGCAGATCAAGCTCCTCTGAGGAAGTGGAGCACTAAGTCCTTCCTCATCCGCTTTATTATCATTTGCAGAGTTGTGGCTCTCCACATCACTGAGCCAATCCAACCAAGCTTCCGACTGTGCTTCAGGTTAGCACAGTGTATCAACCACCACATCTTCAAAGCAGTATTTTAAGATTTCCTGATGCACAGCAAATTCTGATAATTGCAAACTCTCACCCTAACAGTTCTTTTAAGCACAAATGCTAGACACATAAACTAGTTTGCCATCTGTATACTTGGGTGTTAAAAATTCCTCCAATATTAGCAGATTTTTTTTCTATTTTGGATAAATCTGGTCTTGCCTGGTTGCATAATTGAGTGTTTCCTGGTCCCTGTTACCTGTGGTTTTCAAATGGAATGCAAATTTTAAGTACTAAGAGGACTTCATGAGAAATTAACCCAGTCAGAAATTTGCTAGGTACCTTGTAACTGGGTTTTTTTTTTTTTTTTTTTTTTTTGAGCAATAGGACTAAAGAATCATGAAGTATTGAAAAGCTGAAAAAATACATATACGTACTCAAAACTACAAAGCAGGTATGATTTAAACATTCTGAAATTTGTAGACTTTTTGCACTGAATTTCTTTTAACACTCATAATAAGGTTTCTTTCTGAGTCATGTTTACAAAATGGCACCATTTAAAGCCCTTTGCATAGATCTTCCAGTTAGAAGCTATATGCACAGGATTCAGGAGCAAGCCCTGGAGGTGGAAAGTGGGGCTTCTTAAGTTCTAGCTCTACCTTTGTCACTTTCTCTGCATGGCATGTCTCCTCATCTAGAGAATGAGCTTGTGACAGTAGACTTGCCTCCGGACAGCCATTCTCCTACATATTTTATCTCTGGGAGGTCACAGAGACCTAGGAAGGCTAGCATCCTGCTCAGTGACCACAAAAATGAAGAGGCAAGGCCGGGCTGGGGTTCACTCTCACCTGCAGCTCAATCTACCCTAAAGTGTGCAAGATCTAGGAAGTCTTACAGCTGAGCATGAGGAGAAGAGCTTGGGATGCAGGTCATAGGAGCTGTGATCTGCACTTCAACAACACTGTCACTGTGATCCGATGTGGTGGACATAAATGCTAAAGAGTCTGAAATGTCAGGTAATGAATAGCAACCAATGGGGAGTGAAAATTTGAAGAGTAACTAAGAATTTTTCTCTGTGCAATATTACAATCTCTACATCTCTTTTATATGCAAGGTGTAATCAAAATACAGAAATGCTTAACATTTTAAAATTACTATATAGTAAAAGTTCCATTATTATCAATCTCCCTCAAAATTCTCTCTTCTGCTTCAAACACACTTATTCAATCCTTCTTATCATTGTCTGAAGTGGTTCTGGAAGTGCTCCTCCATGAATGTCTTTACTTGGGCTCTGTGGCTGCCTGAATCTTATGGCTGTCCTGAATCAATTACGAATATTTACTTTTCATTGACATTTTTAATTTGGAGAAGAGTTAGAAGTCATATCTTGCCAGATCTAGTGAATAAGGTAGATGAGAACACATTGTAATATCTTCATGAGTTTGTATTTCTATTGGGCTGGTACTTTGCAGCAGCATTCAGTATTTTTAGTCATACTTTGTAAAGCTATTCACAAAGAGGCAAAAATGATAAGTATTCTAAGGGGAATTAACAGCAATATGACTTTTACCCTAATAAATTTCTTCATTGCTTATGTATTTCGATCACTCCTTATATGTTTCATGGTATGTATAAAACAAGCGAGGACCTTAGAAATTAATGTATTCCCTGAAGAGAGAAGAGCCTGAAGGCTATAGTGACTCGGTGAGGGTACAGGAGAAGAACCAGAGCTGTGTTTCAATCCAGGCCTCAGTCCAGTGACTCAGGGCTCTGCCTGCTCACAGCATACCTTTCTGACTTCATTTCATCTCATCACTTCTGAAAAGACCTTAGTTCTCAACACAGTCTGGCTACATTCAGAGGGTGTCATGGAGTTAAGGCTTCAGCACATTAGCTGGAACACCGACCAGCCCATACATATAGTTGTATCTGCATTTACTTCCACATCTCTCTGTATATTTGTGGGCGTTAGGCAAACTCAAAATGATAACAGTAACCACTCGTCTAGCTCTTACTGTGATGTACAGAGGTACATATTTCTTTCATTTCCCCACTTTAATTAGCATGTGGCCTGCTGGCCCAGACCCATCAAAATTGTAGCCAACCGTTATCTACTTTTCAGGCTACTGTCTGCTCCAGCAGTGGTGGGGAGGGTTAACATGGCTGGGGAAACCACAGAGATATTGGCTGCTGACAGAAAGCCCATGTGGCATCAGATCTGAAGAGGAGCACTGTGGGGAGCAGGAAAGAGACTTGCACAGTAAGCCTTCTCTGGCCTCAGTTCTTTGATGCTCTTTGAGGCCTGTCCTAAAGGCTGGGACACTTGTCTACACACAGGAGGGACAGACATGAATGTGGAACAGTTATGCACTCCTTTGACATAAGCAGTTTAGCTTAAAGTAGAATGTACAGGATTCTCCGGTTTTTGTTTTTAATGAAGTTCATCCAGGAACAGGGCCTCTTCGGATCCAGCTGCATTCCTTTCTCTCTACTCATTTTCTATTTTCTTTCCATATCTCCATCTCTGTTATTTATGGAGTGAAGGCCTACTACATACTGCGCACTCTGCAAGTCCCATGGGAGACTCAAGTGACTGAGAGGCGCTCTACCTTGCCTGTTTCATTCTGCCAACCTATTCGCTCTCTGGTCTTGGGTGTGCTTGTAGTCATCGGTTTGCTAGTTCTTTGGCAAATCTGAAAATCCCTGAGGCTAGCAGGGTCCAAGGGCTGCCCTCCCTTCCAAGTTCCCTGTCTCTCTGTAGACCTGGCAGCACTTCCATCCCAAGGCAGAGGCTGCTGGCTCCTGATCCCTCTGGCCGGATGTTGTCACCTCACTCTGTCTTGCCTCCCAGCTTGCTTAATTTTTCCCCCTTTTTTGAGCTGTTCCTTCTGATTCCGCCCACTTCTTCCTATTCTCATTCTGACTCTTTTCCTGATTCACATTGATCATCTCTGATAAGCCAAATTAGTGTGCAAAAATAAAGGTTCCCATCCTCTGCTTCCTCTCTGCCCACTGTTGTTTATTCCAGGGAGTAAAGACGTCTCCGCTGTTCCTCCTTGAACCAAGGGTACAGAAAAGGTTGTTTTGTACCCTTCGTCACCTCACTAGCCTAATATCACCCTCACTAGCCTAAAGCTACTTTCTAATTATGGAACATTAAGCCAACAATTATTTTTTTAAGTGGAAAGGGTATGGAAGATAGAGGGCGAGATTCCATAATTAGGTTTAAATCTTCTCTATGTTAGAAAGTGTCACAGCCGGGCGTGGTGGCTCACGCCTGTAATCCCAGTACTTGGGAGGCTGAGGCAGGAGGATCGGTGTGAGTTCGAGACCAGCCTGGGCTACAAAAGTGAGCTCAAGGCCAGCCTCAACTGCATAGTGAGACTCTGTCTCAAAAAGACAAAAAAAAAAAAAAAAAAAAAGAAAGAAAGAAAGAAAGTGTTTTATTGATGTCTAGGAATAGATTCAACACAGGCACATATTCTTTTTGTAAATTTTATTCCCATAACTTCATTTGATTGGGAAGAAATGGTCAGGCAAAAAGTAAAATAAAATTAAGTCAATAATCACAGCTGGAGTATGTACTCTTCTGACTGCCTACTGCCTCCCTCCATACCTGCAGGCACTCCTCTTGCCCCAGCAAAGCTCCACCTCTCAGGGATGCTTGCCTTGAGCTCTTTCAGGGCCCCAAAAAGAGCCATGGTCAGATGCCTAACAGGGACCCATTAGAAACCTGCGGAGTGGATCAAAGGAAGAACTTTCGCCAGGCTCCTGGAGTCCCTCCCACGCTACTCTGGTGAGCCTGGTGTCAGCCGTGCTCCTTTGGAGGTGTGCAAATGTGCTCCCAACATTGTTTATGTAGCACCCTTAGGACTATAGCCTCGGGCCTTCCCAGTTACATCGGCTGTTCTTTGAGAAGGGGGACCAGGCTTCACTGTCTCCCCTCCGTATTGACCTGTATTACCTACTGCAGAAATGGTATCCTCAAATATCGTTAGTTTAAATGCTGTTGCTTTTTGCTTGACAGCATTGTCTATTGGGCATCATCTTTAGAAAGCTGACTTTATAGAAGTCAAACTGCTTTTGTAAGTAAATCTGAGAGAGGGTTGATTTTCACACATTTTCAGCGGAGAGGTAAATTCTCAACACCTTGGTGCTTCGTATTGGCAGTTGTTTTGCGTCTGGCACTGAACCAGTGTTTCTGCCTGAGGCGAGTTCAGAGCCCTCAGGGAGGCCTTGCTGCCCACCCCTGAACTGGCTTCTTTACTCCCCAGCCGGCCGCATCTGATCAGCAGGTGTGTGTGGCTCCTGCCAGCCTCCTGGACCCGTCAGCATGGCGTTGCCACCTGCTGCTCCCCCAGCGCAACCCCTCCTGAATGGTGCAAAACTGCTGCTCTTCTTGGCGTCCCAGTCCGCCCTCTGGTATTCAGAATAGAATACATTGTGTTGTAAGTTGGCAGAAATAACTCCAAAAAAGTCTGCACTGTGTTTTTGTTTTTTCAGGAAACCTCAAACTTACTTGCTTAAGAAATAACGTTCAGAACGGACATAAACCCTGGCAAAGCTAACGGCAGGGATTTGCAGCAATGCTTTAGCAAGCCAGTCACCGAGGATTCGTGTGTCAATTCGCTTGCGCGTTCCGTGGCAGAAGCACCCCCACTCTGCCTCCCCCAAGTTCCAAGCGCTGTGCTGCCGCAGGATTCGGTCTGTCGTGCAGAGCCCGTTTTGGATTTGGTTGCAGCAGGAGCGGTGGGAGCGATCCTCGCCTTCCCAACGCACACAAAGGCGGCGAGGCGCGGCGTAAGAGAGCCTGCTTCTCCACGCAGTTGCGACCTGGCCAGTCCGCGCGGGCTCGGGAAGCCGGGCTTTCGCTCGAGAATGAGTGGGGAGGGGTCCTGAGGCGCCCGCTCGGCTTCCGGGAGCGGGGGAGGGAGGCAGCTGCGGGCCGGAGCGCACGGCGAAGCCGCGGGAGCGTGGACCCGCTTCCGCTCGCAGCTAGTGGGGCTCGGGCCGGCCGCGCACCGCCCGGGCAGAGGGTGCTGGCGGCGCGTCCTGCGGCATGCCTGCGCCGGTCTGAGCCAGCCAGCGCCCAGAGCCAGCCTGCACTCCGGCGCCGCGGACTGGCTCCGGCAGCGCTGTGTCAGTCAGCATGAGTGCTCAGCTCTAGGCTGAGGAACAGCCTCCGGACTGCGCGGACCGGGCTGCCTGGCCAGCCGAGCTCACTGCCCGGGAAGCTTTCGGAGCTCGATCCGCGCTCCGACTGCGGCGACAACTTCGGGGCTGGCTGTTTACTTCTCTGGGTCCCGGGGACTCTGTTCTGCAGCGAGGCCACCCTGCCACCCGGCCGCCCTGAAGCCAGCCGTTAGGACTCCTTTGACGGTGTCCCCAGGAAGGGGGAGTGCGGAGGGTCCGGAAGAGAGCAGAAGCCCCCAGCCGCTCACCCTCTCGTGACCGCCTGCACTGTGGGGTTCTGAGGGACCGTGCGCTTTCCGGGGAAGCAATGCAAGTCTCCATAGCCTGCACTGAGCACAATTTGAAGAGTCGGAATGGTGAGGACCGACTTCTGAGCAAGCAGAGCTCCACCGCCCCCAATGTGGTGAACGCAGCCCGGGCCAAATTCCGCACGGTTGCTATCATCGCGCGCAGCCTGGGGACATTCACCCCGCAACATCACATTTCTCTCAAAGAGTCCACCGCAAAGCAGACTGGCATGAAATATAGGTATGGATGTAAGATTCCCTCTCCCGGGGTTTCCGTGTTCTGTGCAGGTGTAGGCAGTGGGGGCATGGCTTTTGAAAAGTGACTTACTTATGGTGGGTTGCTTTTAGAATTCTCAGGGGGTTTTAAATAGCTCTTTAGGATGATGATGATGAAGATGATGATGATGATGATGATGTGTGTGTGTGTGTGTGTGTAAATTTTAAAAAACTGCGGCCCGCTTTGTATAGATTAATCATTGTGAACACAGTAGGAGCTATACAAATCGCAATTCTCTGAAGTTGAGACTCACAGCTGCTGGAAACTAGCATTTTCATCAGGACATTTTTTAGGAGTATTTTTTTCTATTTTTGTGTACATACTTTCTGAGATTACAGTATAAAAAATACTTACATAGTGCTGGGCTCTTCTCTTTTGAAAGATCAATACCTAATGATATATACACAAAAATTTTAAACAACTTTTGATGTGGAGGAAATACCTGTAAGTTGGACTGAACACTGTCATATGAAAACCTCAATTATTGTGAGAAATAAAATGCAGATAGGAAATGGGAAGGAAAAGTAGATTGTTGCAATGTCACCAGTTTCTTCAAAGTTTTAAACTCCTTCTTCCTCTATATTGTTCTTGGAAAATGGAAATCTTGCTAATAGCTGACTTTTAAAAATAGAGAATGACTTAAATTTGATAAGTGAAAAATTTAATTACTCAATTATGTGGTTTCTGTCTTCCTATTTGTGCTTTGCACCAACCCTTCTTGACTCTATTTCTTTAAAACTACTGTACTTCTAGTTTCTAAAACTAGAGGAGAAAAACTGAGAAATCTTCCAAAGATTTTGTTAGCCTAAGTTGCAGGTATGTTTTTGCTCATTGTTTACATTTAGCTGTCCCTCATCTTTGCTAGGAATCTGGTTTTAGGGTAGAATGGATTTAATGCAATTAAAATAACTTACTCCTAAGACAGCTGCCTACCTGGGGATGCAGAAATAACCATTTAAACCTATTTCTATAAAAGTGTTCTTGAAGTTTCTTTGCAGAGTTTCAGGAATGCTTTATAGCACAAGTAGTAAAGCACTGTTGTTTTGATGTATTTTTGAGCCATTGAGAAAGAAAGCTCTTAAGTGAAAACCAAGCAATTGTAGGTGAAGCTCTTCACCCAACTACAGTACAAACTCTGAACCTTAGCAACTCAGTAAAGTGCCAACAATTCCTCTTGTTTTTTTCTGATACTGCCTTGGTGGATGGGGAACCTCACAATGACAGCCGCAGTCACTGACACTTTGGCCCTTCCACCACTGCTGCGGTGGCACACACCCAGCTCCTGCCCTGTGGACCTGGTGCTGCCCTCTGTGCGTGCATTTCAGCTGCTGAGGAGACAAGCTGCTACTGCTGCCCTCTGGGAGTGCTCCCAGGAGGAAGACACTGCTCCTGGAAGGCCAAAGAAAGTGGTGTGGGTGTCGGTCTCTGGCAGTTAGTGGCACTATAAACTATTTTTATTGTAAATCAGAAGATCAAAAGTATCTATACTCATTTATCATGACAGTGTTTCACAGTTGCTTGAGGTTGGCTGTTAGAAGACTTTGGTCTTAGGAGGGTATTTAGAAGTCAACTTTTCTATTTAGGTTTTTTCTGTCAACACAACTCAAGTCAGATTGATAACTGCTTCTGTTTTCCTAAAGTTTATTGGCAACCGAGCACAGCTCTTCTGTTATAGCAAGTTAGCCATCAAGGTCTCCGGTATACTTGGACATAGCCATTGTTTATGGTGACTAAGTAAGAGGTTTTCTCCCTACCTCTTTTAATCGGAACTACTCTGCTTGTGACAGTTAGATAGGGCATGCGTGTGTGTGTGTGTGTGTGTGTGTGTGTGTGTGTGTGTGTGTGAATTTGACTTATTCCCTCTTTCAAATTCTACACAAACTGACCTTTATGAAAGAGATTAAGAAATAATGCCAAATATATGCCAAGCTTTCTTAGGGTTGAAATGTAGACTATACGCTTCATAAGAAATGACAGAAATATTTTTATTAGTTGAATTGTCATTTTACATTGCAGTCCCTAAACTATGATATGTATATGTAGACTATTTTTTAATGATGACAAGTAGGGGGTTGGCAAGATAGTTCAGTGGTGTACAGTGCCTGCTTAGGAAAGCTTAGGCAACTACAGGGATATCAGTTTGATCTCTGGTCCACCACCCCCAAGGCAGGCTAAGCCGGCCATAATACAAAAAAAAAAAAAAAAAAAAAAAAAAAAAAAAAAAAAAAAAAAAAAAAAAAAAAAAAAAAAAAAAAAAAAAAAAAAAAAAAAAAAAAAAAAAAAAAATTGATGACAAGTAGTAGAAAATAAAAATAACGCCATGAGATAAAGAAGGTAGCTGGTTTGGGTAAACAATCTGGAGACTACATAGAAGAACCAGGAAGGGAAGCTAGCAGCTAACTGTGGACCTTCTATGATCATCAGGCAGAACATGCGGGAGCGGACCCCAAACCCATTTTTCCATTTTTCAAAGGAGAGTGTTTATAGCTTTCATAAGAATCGAAAGTATCTACCAGTGGAAAAAAATCCAACTGTTGTCACACGAAGCACTCACTTAGTCAACACATGTTCACTGAACACCCACACTATGACACTAACTGGACTACACCTGGGGCATGAGGTGCAGAAGTCAGATGAGGTGTGAGGTTTATATTCGAGCTGGGGAAACAGACCTTAAATAAGGAAAAAACAATTCTATGAGAGACATTCCTGTGAAGGCCCCTATTGAGTGGTTAGAACCAGGTGCAGGCTAACTTAATTTCTTCATAGTTAGGTCACCAATGCTGCTTTCATTCCAGAATTAATGATTACATCTCAGAACATTATAGTGTGGCCGTATCTGCTGCCCATTTTGTTATCCTGATCAACTTCTTCCAGGTCCACTCCTACTTTCAGGACCTACTAGGCAGTGGAGAAGCAAATCACAACTCTGAAAAATAAGTAGAATGCCCTTGACTTATATAATGTCTTATGATATTTCAATATAAATTGATAGCATCATCTAGAGTTACCATGCATTTATCAAACATTCATGAAATTGAGATTTCAGAAGGAAATATGCTGATGGAAAGCGTCTGAATTGCTAGAAAAATATTCAAAGCCACTACCATGTTTCCACCACCACTGCACAGCCATCTATCTTTAAACTGATTTTTGTTTAAAGGCTAAAGATCAGAGAAGGGGCACTAAAACATTCATCTGTTCAAATGTTCATATTAGTTCAAGGGAGTAAGAGTCTACATGACATTTCTCCCAGGGACTGTCCTAAATGTAAATCACAGGACTGTTCTGTTTCTTGGAGTTTTTGTGGCCATGCATTATTGCATTATTGTATGTATGTATATACGTATGTATGTCTGTATTTGGTACAGGGTCTCACTGCACAGCTCAGACTCATAGTGCTCCTTCTGTTTTCAGCCTCCTTAGTGCTGGTATTATAGTTGTGTGCCAGCACATGGGGAATCAGTCACCAGCTCAGTGGGCTTGGGGTTAGGGTTAGAGTGGCAGGTGGTGCCAGGGATCACACCCTGGTCCTTGCAGTTAGTCTGCTGAGCTATCTTGCTGGCCCTAAGTTTGCTTTTAGTTTTGCATGTGTTTTTAGTCTCAGATTCAATCACAGCAAATTCTGGAATCTTACACATGATAGATGTAACCCTGAGAGCAAATCACATGGAACGAAAGTTAAGGGAGTTGGTCTGATTGCCTTTGCTTACTTGTTTGGATTTTTTTCTTTTGTCTTTGGACAATTTTTTTTTTTTTTTAGAATAATGTAGCTACTTTTGTTTGACCTGCTTTCAGAACTTATCATTTCAAGATAGAGCACATTTACACTGATAAGCATCTGCCCCTCCCATTCTGAAATGCTTGCTTAAATTCTAAAGCAACTTGAATATCGCTGAGCCAAATTTCATTGGGGGAAAGTTTTGTTTGAAGCATGTACATCTGTGCCAATGTACTCTTGGCTTTGTTGTTATTTGCTTTGCTAATTTTAAGAGAATTCTTTATAAAAAGAAATACTGCCTACATTGGTGAAATGGTTCAGCAGTCTAAAGTGCTTGCTTCAGAATGCTTAGGCAACCACAGGGACTGTGGTTAGATCCCTGACACCACATGCTGCACCAGGCTTACCCCCAGGGCTAGCTGAGCCAGCCATAAAATAAATAAATAAATAAATAAATACTGCCTGCCTGAACCACAATTTTAAAATTTCACTAAAAACTGAATGTTTTTCTCTTAAAAGTTTAGCTATACCTTAGCACTTTTTTTTTTTTTTTTTTTTCCGACCAGAGTTCAAACTCAGACCTTGCACTTGCCAGGCAGGCACTTGTGTCATGGAGCTATCTTCCTAACCCTTCTTAGCACTAATTTTTGAAATAATCATAGCTATCTTCCCAGCCCTTCTTAGCACTAACTTTTGAAATAATCATAAATTCATAGAAATTTGCAAGAAAATGTACAAAAATTTCTGTGTATGCCTCTATTTTGTGTTTTGCTAATGGTTACATCTTATGTAACTACATCGTGAAATCAAAACTAGCAATCTGATACTGTACAATCCAAAGAGTGTGCTCAGGTTTTGCTAGTTACACACATACTTGTTTGCATATGTTTCTATGTCTAGGGGATTTTACCTCACATATACATTGGTGTAGCCATGACCATGATGAAGAGTCATAATTTTTCTCTATTCACAGTGCTCCTTCCATTCTCCTTGAAAGCCACGTCTCCTCTCGCTTCCCCACCCGCTAGCCCTAGGTAACTACCAATCTGCAGGCTACCTCCAAAATTTTGTCCTTTCAGAATATCACACAAGTAGAACTTTAAAATATGTAATCTTTTGATTGCAATCTTTGCTCTCAGAGGATTTGTGCAGGGTGCAAGTCAGGGAGAGCCATCTAGACACGAGAAGAACAGCCGTAGGGGAAACATTCGCAGATTTTGCGCAGGGTGCCTGGTTCAAAGCTCAAGGGTTAATCTGAACACTGTTTCTCAAAAAATCCATAAAAAATTGTTTATGGGGTTAAAATAAGAGGATTTATGTTGAATTTCATAGCATTCTCTATAGAGTGCTGAATTTCATAGCACTTTTCCTATAGAAAATCAAAATTATCTGGAAAAGACTCGGTCGAGGTGCCAGATGCCTCTCCCATCCTTTCAATCATTTTAGTAAAGTGCACATTGAAACCACCACTCCCTGCCTCCCACCAGAGGGTGGAAGGGGGTGGGGCACATTTGGAATCAAAGCAATCAAGTGAAGGATCAATCTTCAACCGATTATATAAAAGGCACTAAGTGCCTGTGTGTGTGTGTGTGTGTGTGTGTGTGTGTGTGTGTGTGCGCGTGCGCGCTGCATGTGCACGCATATGTGTGCACCTCCATATGGGGAAAGGTAGGTGGAGGGGGCGGGCTAGAGAGAATGAAGAGAAAAGCCAGCTCTGTAGCAGTGTTTCAAATAGAAATATTTGATTGTAGTCCAGAGAAGAGAGCAGCTTGGTTATTTAAAATGGCAAGATTTTCATTTCTTTCTTTGGTAACAAGCACCATCGTCGTTTCCACTGACATCCATGGTGTGGGCTTTCTTCTCTGCCTAAAGAAAACTGAGGAGAATGGGGAGGTGGAGAAGGCTTCCAAAAGATTAGATGCTGAGTCAATCGTGTAGTTTATTCCACCTCTGCGAAGCACCAGCCAGAAGTCTGGCATCTAGGGGATGGTGAGAAAGTGGTAGGAGGGGTGGGAGCCTCCTGGAAATTGTCAGGCAAATATATTCTCCTTCTAATTCAGGAGGGGGACCCCATTGGGTGTGCCTAGGTGCATGCACATGGGTGAATCCACTCAGAGTTTCCAGAGATTTCTCATTTCTGACCTGTAGTCTGTGGTTGGGTTGCTACACACGGAGTCCTTAATCCCAGTGCCACTCTACTTCTTTACAAGTGGCCTTATTTTAGAGAAAAAACTGCTTTAAAAATATTCTGCTAACATTTCAATTTGTGGTAATTCAAAAATATTTTTGGAGGGGTGGGAAAAAACTCTCATCACATTTGAAAAAAAATTGGATTCCTAAACTTTGATTTGATTTATCAAACTTCTTTCATCAAATTCTTAGATTTTAGGTATAGCTCAGAGGATTAAGCACTTGCTTAGGGAAGCGCAGGGGCCAGGGTTTGGTTCCCGGCCCTGCCTGTCCTGCTGGCCCCACTCTTCAGCTCACTGAGCCAGGGATGGAGTCTGGGTGTGGTGGCGTGCGCTCTGCACCCAGAACTTGGGAGGTACAAGAAGGAGGATCGCTATGGGTCAGTAGTGAGACCCTGTACCAAAAAAAAAAAAAAAAAAAAAAAAAAAAAAAGAGAGAGAGAGAGAGAGAGAGAGAGAGAGAGAGAGAGAGAGAGAGAGAGAGAGAGAAAGAAAGAAAGAAAGAAAAATTCTTAGTTTTTCATTCATATATATATATATATATATGTATATTCAGTTCACCAGTTGTGGGTTCAGGGAATCCAATAAGAACATAGAACTCTTGATTTCCTAGTGTATTCTTTAAAACTCCATCTAGGAGAAACACCCCTCTCTTGAGGAATGAATTCACATTGCTTCATACTTTTCCTTCAAGAATTTCAAAGCCACTTAAATCAGTGGCAAATGGGTCTAGTGAAAATGGTTAAATTTTGCAAGTTAACCATGTAGCATGCTAAAAACATTTTTGTTGCCCATTTATTTTATAATTAGAAAACAGAATGATTAAGACTGAATAATTTAAGCTGAAAGTTTTTTAAATGTCCATTTCAATAATGAGAATCATTACTGATGTGGTCATGAGAAATAAGTGGGTTAGCAGTGGGCACTCTGGAGGGATCAGATGTGGCCTGCTGCAGTCCCTTATCTTGAAGAATACCCGTTCTGTGGTCAGAGCCACCCAGGAAGGGAAGGAAATGGCCGAGGTTAAACTTGGGTCTCTGAGCTGTTGATTGTGGTTCCTTAACTTCTCTGTTGCAATTTCTTTCTTTCTTTCTTCTTTCTTTCTTTCTTTCTTTCTTTCTTTCTTTCTTTCTTTCTTTACCTGGAGCTTTGAGCTATTTTGTAACCCAGCCTGGTCTCGAACTCACTCTGATCCTCTTGCCTCAGCCTCCCAAGTGAGGGATTACAGTTTCTTGCTCATGCCCCACTTTCAACACAGGAAAGAAGCACAGTGCACAAAACACATAGAGAAAGGACAATCCCTTCTCTACATATGCAGAAATTGCTGCTGAAGCTTTTATTCAAGAAGTAGCAAAGTCCTGCCGTGTGCTGAGAGCCACACCAGCACTCTGTGTCTCCTGCAGGGCTGTAAGGACTCCAGCGTGTGCCTGAGGCAGCTTTCTGCTGTACATGGTCCACATGATGCTATGCTTAGCATCACTGTATCTAAAGCTCTGATGTCTCAAAAGGGATGTAGAAGCTCATGAGTGGAGTGGGTGGGTGGGTGGTGCTGATATCAACACTAATAGGAAGTGCTCACCTAAGTGCTAAATGCTAGAGTCTCTTCCATACTCTTAGAGATTATTTTGAAAGTCAGAATTGAAAGACATTTAAGAAACCTTATTGCAGGTTGATTTCCTGTTGCCCATATTGGAAACCAAAACAGAAGCCTAGCAGTGATTTTTTTTTTTTTCTTGAAATCAACAGCTAAGGAGGACTCTGAGAGCACTTATACAGGCCATCTGGTCCAGCCCTCATGAGAAATCTGTCCTGTTGTTCCAATTTGCACCATGCAGCAACTACTTACAAGGGCTTCAGAAGAAATATTGTGTAATCTGCTTTCATGACCAACATGAAAAAGATTGGCTGTTTTTTTGTAAGACTCAGAATCATTCACCAAGCTTTGAAGTATTTAGAGGAAGCAATAAGGTGAAGGCTTTTAGAATCCTCCCCTCTTGTCTGAATCCCACTAGTGAAATCAGAGAGGAAAATGAACATAGAACACTGAAGGGAGAGGAAGCAAGGGCATAGCAGCGAGCTCCGGCAGGAGGCAGTGCAGGGAGCATGGGGCTGGCCTCGGGCTCCTGCTGACACACGAGAAGGGGGATTGTTTTCTGCTCTTGTCCTAACATCAGTCAGCTAGCCTGACCTGCAGATGAACCTTCCAGAAGTCAAAACATTTCACAGTTACACAAGAGTCCTTTTTACAGTTGACTTGGGCCTTTCAAGCTGTACTGGAAGCTTCTTGGCCTGTTACGACTAAGATGAAAAGGAGCTAGGTGTAATTTTCTGTCTTGTGAGACTTCTAGTACCTGAAAACTACTACTACAACTCAGCTTCCTAATTTCCAGGATGGTTGGGATGCTTTCTTCCTAGATTCCATTTTCAGGTTCACAACCAAAACCTACTCTATGATGTTGGCCTCTTCTGTGAGTCTTCCACTGCTGAATGCACTTCCACAGCAAGCTCTGGACTTTTCAGTATGAAAAAGTGAGGTTGCCTAAGAGCACACATGCTCTGGACCCTGGTGTAAATACCCTGGTTATGTTCATTATGTTGTTGTTGTATTTGGTACAGGGTCTCACTACACAGCTTGGACTTGCAGTGATCCTCCTATTTTCAGCCTCCCTAGAACTGGGATTAGAAGAATGTAGTCCTATGCCTGATCTTAGCGGCCTGCTCAACATGCTCAGGGTCGGGACCTGCATGGCTTGTGGTGCTGGGGATTGAGCCCCAGTCCCTGCACTTCCTAAGCAGGAACTTAGTCTGCTAAGCTATTTCACTGGCTCTATGCTCATTATTTTAAAAGGAAGTTTTAAAAAATATATTTTAGCCATTGTTTGAAACTTTTCTGTGAAAATTCAAAAATATTCTAATATAAGAATAACAGAAGGTGCTATGACTATGCAGTGACTTGCAGCATCTCTTATCGGAATATCTACTCTAAAGGCTCTAATAGTAACAACTGAAGTCTTGGAGTTACAGAAATAAGAAAAGGTCAAATTTGACATATAATTGTCAGTGATAGCTAAGCATCCAGACAGGAAAATTAATAGCTCATAATATTAGTTTGCTTACTGATATACTCTTTTTCTTTACTTTTTTTTTTTTTTTTTTTTTTTTTTTTTTTTTTTTTTTTTTTTTTTTTTTTTTTTTTTTTTTTTTTTTTTTTTTTTTTTTTTGTCTTTTTGAGGCAAGGTCTAGAGAAACAGATAGCGCAGGCTGTCCTTGAGCTCATTTTGTAGTCCAGGCTAGTCTCAAACGCACAAGGATCCTCCTGTCTCAGCCTCCCAACTTCTGGGATTACAGGTATAAACCATCATGCCTGACCTGATGTACTCTTATGGAGAAATTTTAATTGTTTTTAGCCTAGAAGCTTTAAATAGCAGGGTAACTGTTGTTGATTTGTAATATTAAGAATATATTTTTGTACTGATAATTAACATTGTCTAGGAGAGTTTCTTCAAGTGTAGGAAATTATATTCTCCACTGTATACATATACAAATGCCAGAAAGCTCTTATATAGGAACAGTAGGTCTTTTTTCTGAAGAGCACATGCTAATAATAACCTTGCTCTTGCATTTTTCTTTGAAATTAGTTTTATTCTATTTGTTGTTGTTGTTGTTTTGTTGTACTGGGAATCAAATTCAAAGCTGGATGCATGCTAGTCAAGCACTCTACCAACTAAAGTACGACCCCACCCAGCTGATTGTGCTTTAAGCCAGATTTTTATGCTATTCAATTTTGTTTTTAATGTTTGTGGCCAGAGACAACAACAAGCTCATTATAAAAATAAATTGCAGAAATAATATGATTTTAATGAATACTACCTTTTCTTCTACTAGAGAACTAATAAAGGCTTCCCCTGGGGTATTTGATGAAAATAGACATTTTGAATTAACAGTACTTCCATTTCCTAACTTTACTGTATTATTTTGAAAGTGAATAAAAAAAACTAGTAGAAAAAAAAACTAGTAGAAGTTTAGAAACATTATAGAATTTCACTAAACAACATCATAGAAATTCAACAATGGTTGTTATATTGCATATTGTTGTCTTCAAATTAGTTGTTCATATTACCAATATAAGCATGAAAAATTGGTCAAAAAATTAAAAAGAAAAAAATTAAGCATTAGTTATTCCTTTTAATAGACCAATAGAAATCAGCAGTACAATTATTCTACCTTTATATGCACAAACACTTCTGCATTTTGGTCTTTGCACAACTGAAAATGCTCATGAAAAATCTTACTAGTCTGTTCCCAAAGGAGTTTCTTTTCTTTTTCTTTTTTTTTTTTTATTTGTTTGTTTTTTGGAGGGGAAGGGTCTAGAGACAGGGTGTTCAGGGTCTCACTACTAGGTTGGACTCAGTGATCCACCTGTTTACAGTCTCCCAAGACCTGGGATCACAGCGTGCATGACCATGCTCAATCTCAATTTCTATCTCAGCACACTCCAAGGGCAGGGCTGGCAGGGCAAGCCCGGGGATCGAACCCCCAGCCCTGCACCTGCCTGCAGGCAATTTAATCTGATGAGCTGAGGATTTTCTTGATAGAAAACATATTAAGTTTTTTTAAAATAAAGAATAAATAAACAATTCCTACCATAAAAAGGGCCAAATAGAAAATAGGAATTGGGAAACCCATCTAACATAGTTACCTTCATCATTTTTGTTGCTGAGACAATACCCAACACACAAGATTAAAAGAGGAAAGGATTATTTGGGTCACAATTTGTAGAGGTTTCAGTCCATAGTTGGCTGGCTCCAAGGCAGGATAGTGTAGCAGAGGAACATCGCAGAGGAGAGACGGTCATGCTTGCAGAAGGCAGCAAGCTACAGAGGACAAGCAGTGGTCCTCTTTCCATCCCTTATGTAGCCTCCACACCTGGGGGCTGGGGGGAAGCACCCTTAATCCTACCCAGAACTGTGGTGAACCATTCAGTGGACTAATTCACTAATCCCAAGATCTTGATTCCAGCACCACACACTCTAGAATCAGCCTCTCAAAAAGTGCCACCTATGACTGCAAAAGTGTTAGGGGGACATAAAGACAAAGGCAATGAAAATAACTTACTGTTTAGTCACTGCTTATATTTCAGTTTAAATATGTACTTTCACTCAAATATAATTTCTCCAGCAGCAATCTTCTAGAAGCCATGAGACTGGAATCTTAGACCATAAAACCTTGAGATAAATTCTTTAATCAGGGAAGCAAATTTGCTTGAGGATTTAAGATTCTACAAGGCATTTTGCGGGCTTTTTCAGGCCCTTCTCTTGCCCTGCTTCAAGAAAAAAGTGAGTTAAAAGGAAACACAGAGAGTGTTCTTAAAAAACTAAGTGAAACCCACCATATTCTATTAACTTCGTATGGGTGCTATTGTAACTTAACACAAAGTTAGTCTTAAAACAGGGCATATTTATTCTTTCATAGCCCCACAGGTTAGAAACCTAACATCAAAGGTCCAGCAGAGTTCTGTGGCTTCCTCAGGCAGTGGGTCAGAAATCCGTTTCCCTGCCTTGGCAGACCACCTCCATTCCTTGGCTTGTGGATTCTTCTTTTATTTTCAAAGCACATCACTGTGACTTTCAGTTATGCCTTAACACCTACTTTTTCTTATTTACATCTCTGGCCTCTCTGATAAAGCCTGCTGTGGTGAGGTGAGGCCCACCTGCGTAATCCAGAGTAATCTCTTGTTTATTATCTTGCACTTAATTCCATCTACAAAGTTCCTTTTACAATAGAACATGATATTTTTGTAAGTTTCAGGGATTAGGATACAGACATCTTTCATAGACTCTTTTATAGCCTGTGACACCTATGCAAACATATCATAAAGAGAGAAAGGGAGCATTAAAGAACATCAAACACACTGTCCGTCGCTTTCTCTAGAAGAATTTCTCAGGAGAAGGAAGATAGCAAAAGGGACAACAGGGTCATTGAAAGTTTAGGTGTCGGAGGTTTTCTTTCTGTAGGGCAACACTTTGGGTTTTGATTCAAAAATAAAAACTCACATTCACAGTGTTATAAAGTGTAAATAGTTTTAGCTTGGCTTTGACAGTTACTGTGATGACATCTGCTACGTGAATCTGCTGGTTCCTTCTGCCCCTCATGAGGGTGGGGGTTAGTTAAGGGCACTGATGGGAAAATCAGTAGATGCTTATGAATATCAAGGTATTACAGCTTTATAGGAGCTGTAATTAAAATTCTCATAGCTTTGAAATATAATTTTCTGATCAGTGAAGTGAAGAAACCCAACTTCTGCTAACACGTGCAGCCCTGGGAACGTCACAACACATCCTCCATCCTGCTGTGTCGCATGCTGGAGACTCTGAACACCACGCCCTTGTGCAAAGCCCACACTGCCCCTGCTTCATTAACATTGCCATAGCACTGCTGCAGAGAAGGAAGGAAGGGGTTTCCTTCAGGGATAGGAACTTATTTTACTGACACTTTATTAAATATTATTCACCTAAAGCCATTAGGTTATTTATGTGAATCCCAAAGTAATTTTGTTCTTATGAATGAAATTTCTCCATATACTGATACAAATGTTCACGTGTCTCAAATCTGGTACAGCTTCCCTATGTGGAGCTTTGCCTCACATAATTGCAGAGGAAAGTGATTGTTCTCAGCTCTTCCCATCCCTTCATGGTGACCCACCACTCTTCTATCATTGCTTAGAGTATTGGACTTCGAAGATTAGGCTCTTGATCCCAAAGCATTTAAGCCTATGTGCAATGTGAGCAAAATGTACCAGATTGCCTCTTACTTGGGGAGAAATATTAGTAGCTATAAGTCAAAGTCAGTTAGGGAACAGATTGTCAGTGAAAAAATCAGAAGAGGCAAGAGTTCAAAGCCAACTCTGGCCTATAATTCAGTTTCTTGCACCATGCATTGCTTCCTGGAGGCCATAAGAGACATGTTGCTTGAGTAAGAGAGAAATGAGGCAATGAGTCCTTTGGACCTGGGCGGATTGTGATGAGTCAAAATGTACTGGTGGATTAAGTAATTCTAAAGTAGGAATGGTAGATCATTGCTACAGAATCCTTTGCAGGGCTGGATAATATCATATGCATTTTTGACTTGGTAGCATTATTTCTATGAGGATGTATTTCAAGTCAACACCACCAGGCCCTTCCGGTAATGCATTCAGAATAGATGTGGGAAGAGCATGACCTGTCCCTTCTTCCTTCCAGATTGTTGTCCACAGAGTTTGTATTCTAATAAATTTCTTCCTGAGGCCTAACACAAATATAGCAATGACAACATTGATTGAAAAGAACAAGTTGAAGTGGCATGTCCAGCCAACAGCCAGCTCCAATTTCTCCTGAGCTGCCTGAGCCGAGAAGGGATGTGGTTACACTGAGGCAGATGTGGTGAGACCATTTCACGTTAATGTGGATCCCTTCATCACATTTCCACACTCAGTGAAGTAACTGCTTCTTTCTTATTTGCAGAAAGAAAAATTTTGTTTCCAAATACCTAAGGCCATCATGTCTGAGAGAAAAGACATTTCCCAGATTAAGTGAGATTCTGCAGTTAGAAGCTCTTGTGGGCCCCATGAACCTTGCTGCCTGCAGTGCTTAGCACTCATGATAGAATCTCAGAGACTCATGGCCATGGGGAATGGAGAAGCTAGTCCCAAGCCTTACATTCCTCATCCCTTAAGATCTGCGGACCTCTCTGTGGCAGCTGAAAGCAGAGTCTAGGACCATGTGCTCTGGGAAAAAGGCCGTGTCCATGCTAACTGTGAACAAATGGTTAAGGATGGATAGACCCATGGCTCATCACACAGTAGCCATGAGGAGAATTTCTATTCCATGAGCACACACTCAAGACCTTGGTTCAACATAGTAGCATTGAGACAGGAGAGGCTGTGAGGAAACCAATGTTGTCTGAAAGTTAGATGAAATTGAGATATTTCACAGAAAATTAACATGCTCTATTTCTTGAATGCCTGAGTTTTTTGGCCTATGATTCTTATTACGTGTGTATTTTGGAAGCAGGAGAAAGAAAGCAGGAATGAGAATCCAGGCATCATTCTGAGATGGGAAACCAGCCAACCAAAGTATGGTGACATATGCTTTGTACTACGGAGAGACGTGAGCCTACAGACTTAGCCACAGAGAGATGATACTGATTTGATTTTAGAACAGAAGAAGTTATTTTTGTGAAAATAGGGAACTTTCTTCATTTTGAATTTTTTTTTACCGTCTTTCTGTTGTTGATTCATTTCCACAAGAACAGAAATTATTTACTTGCTTAACAAGATCCTGTGACAAATACAAATTTTATCAAAAGTTTGGTTAAATGGAGTCTCTGTTTAGGGTTAGAAATTTTGTTACAATTGAAATTGAGGCTGCAGTTCAGAGCCAACTGTAAAGAGAAAGCCAGGGTGCTGAAATGATTCTGCTCCTGTTACCTTGCTTCTAAGGAGGGAGAAACCAACACCGTTCAGTTCATCTCTGAAGGTGCAGCTGGGTAAATGGGGGGCCATGATTACAGACAGCATTATTCCTGGAATGTTGTGCAGTGTTCTAACCATGACAGCAAGAGTCAGAGGACAGATAGTGCTTTTCAAGCAATTGTTATTACAACTTTTCTCATACTTAATTGTAATGATTCAGAATGGAAGAGAAAGTTCTAGAACAAACAGTCCCTAACAACATCATGCTTGTAGATATGGATTGCTAGCTGTTGAGGTAATATCATTTTGCATGAACTAATTAATTCAATATGTGTTTCCTGATCTGGTATCAAAATAAAGGATGGAATAAAAGTAGAGTCTTTGCTTTTGAAAGCTTGTATATTAGAATGGGAAGAAAGAGAAACACCTATCAGGAGGTGCTATTAGATAAACAGGAAATAGAGTAAAATGTCATAAAGTGTGCTAAATAAAAAGGGCATGTGAGGATATTTCTTGGTAACTTTCAATGATAAAATGAAAGAAAGCAAGAGAGTAAATCTTTGAACGCTAGCAAGATCAATCCAGGCAGAGGAGTGACTGCAAAGGCCCTGGGCTTCTCGTCTGCAGTTTTAGGATAGCTAGGCACACACTGAGGCTAGACTGGGCCAAGGAAGGAGAGCCAGAGGGCCAGGAGCCATGCATACGAGGGCCTGTGAGCCTCGCTGGAGCTTTGCATTTGACTGTGAGTGACAGGAAGCCACTGGAGGACTTGGGGCTGAAGAGTGACATGATCTGACTTTGGCTCTGTAAGTTGCTCAGGCTACTCTGGGAAAGAGCGAGCTTGGGGGTAGAGTGCAAGCGTCAGTGAGCAGGACGCTGCAGCCACATCCTACAGGATGATGGCAGTTGAAGGGAAAGGAAAGGAGGGAAGTGGTGAGAAGTGGCAGACAAGCCCACGGTGATGGCGGTGCAGCTCGCTTAGACACGGGAGCGTTGCGTCAGGGCTGGTCACCGCGGCACTTAGCCTTGAGCTAAGGACCAGAGCTGCCACTTGTGCGCCGGTGCGGGCAGGCTTTCACCAGTAATGTGGAGATGGTGACGTCTATCTCATATGTCGCTTAACACAGCACTGATTTTGAAATTTTAAAATCAAGTTGATGTTACAAAATATCTTATAGTAAGTGTCTAGAATTTTTGTGATCATGTATTTTTGTCCTAAAGAGCTATGATGAAGTAGAAGGTATAGTTTTTAACTGATGGACTGACTGTTAGAATTTAAGACATGAAATACCAAAATAAACATTGATATCCATACACATACTGAGAATTTATTACCATGAGCCTTCAGATTTTCTCTAAAAGTCATTTTCCTTTTATTTAAGGGTTTTTTTTTTTCATTTAGATAGGAGAAAAGTCCATCTACCTCTCCTGCTACTACCAATTTCAAAGCTGTAAATCAAGCATTTTATCAGGAAATTTCTTAGAAGTTTACTTTTTTCTTGCTGTATCTCTGGATCTATTCTGATTTATAAATAGTATACAAGGAGGTCTTTAAAAGTAGAAGATAGGCAACTTATTATGCAGATGTTTTATTTCCCTGACACTTGGGGCTGAATTTGAAGCCTAGACAGTTTGATGAATTGATGCTGGGTATCATGTAGACACAGCTCTGCTTGGCTGGATGATCTACAGACCTCCTCATCCCAAGGTCTCAGCCATCCCCAGTTCCATAACAACAGACAGTGGCAGCCACCACGGATTGCCCCTGTGTGTGCTTCTAGGGCCCACATGCCCATTCTGTGTCTCTGGTTCCCCGTGTCAAATCTAGTTAAGTCTAGCACCACTATTGGGTCTATTTAAATGAGTTCAAGAACATTTAGGAAAACATTGGCTGCTTAATATAATTATATCAAATTAAATGTTATAAACTGTAGATCTCAACTCACCCAATCTTTTTGTCCAGTATCAAATAGGGAAAGGTGGCTGTCTTATATTTAGAAATGGAGGAACAAGGAGAAATCCAGAAGTCCTCAGACTGCTGACTCTTTGTGAGTCACTTAATTATCAAGGCCGACAAGCCAGAGCATGCAGGGCCAGAAGCCAGGAACTAGAGAGAATTCTGGGTGCCTACTGCAGTGTTCACTTTGTTAGGATCACTCCCAAATAAAGGCACCAAGCACTTCCTAGAAGCCTTGTGATAGGTAGGATTTCAGCAGCACTAGTTTTCACACCAGCTCCATCACCTGCTCCCCCGAGTTACTGCAGAGAGGCCATCTGGGCGAGGACAAGAGGTCTCACTATGGGGCAGTGCAGTGGTCCTTTTCTCTGCTAACCCTGAACAAGGGAGTGTTTCGTTTTGTTTTGTTTTTTTCTTTCACCATCCAATGCTAAGAGAAGGGTTCCGACAGACTCACATATGTACTTGCTCTAAGCACACACTGTCCTTAATGTCAAAGTTGGTGTTATAATCTTATATTGGCAGCCCCTAGCACTACCAATGTGTGGAAGAGTTATGAGGAAAATGCATGGTATGACATGAGACGAAGGCACAGAGGATGAAAAGTGTGAAGGCAGGGTCTCAGTTGCACTGGCAGACCCTGAACTCTGAGCCCAAAGAGATGAGGTTACAGGCTCCTGAGTGAGACCACGGATCAGAGTCTGAGGGGGTGGGCAGAAGCTACAAGCTGAGGATCTCTAGGTGTATTTGACAGAGGGCCCCATTGCTTGGGAACTTTCTGCCAGCAGACACCTGCCGAGCTCCAAGCCAAAGTGGCAGTCTCCCCTGCTCCCCAGAGCTTTCCATGGGCAGAGCATACAGCGGACTCTCTGTTTCTCTTGTTCTCCTGGACCAACATGAAGAAAAGATGCAAAGAAAAGAGGGAATGGTGTCTGAGGGGGAAAAAAATGCTTCACTTTCTCTTCTCATTGATGCCATTGGTGTCTATGGTAGGGCCAGGATGGAAAGAAAAGAGAGGTGTGAGTTAAATATGTGATCATCTTAAAAGAAGCAGGCCTGGGTCTTAGGAAAAGTTTATAGAAAGGAAATAATTGAAAGCAGTGGAGCTAAGTCAACATAGTCTCAATGGAAACCATCATTCAGTGGGAGGAGGAGGCACAGTGGCTCAAAGGAGGAGTTGAAAGCAGTGAGTAGGAGAAATAAAACCAATAAATGCTTGTATTCCAAAAGTCAGGGCCAGAGTATATGTTGTGTGGAGTGAGGAAAAAGAAAGAGCAGTTTGGGGCAGTTGTCAAGAAGGCTTTGAGAAGAGGATGGGGCTTGAACCACATGTAATAGATGAAGGCAGGGAGTGGAACAGGTGAACCATGGCATGGGGTGAGAGGCCCGGCCTGGCTGCAGTGGGGACACAGGGAGTATGACAAGTGATACATGCAGCAGGCCCATAGTAGCGACGCCCAAGCTCCCAGGTGAGGGGTTTCACTTCCCTGGAGAGATGGTGGATTGAATCTCCTCACCACTGATCTTGAAGGGCTGCTTAGGAAGGTGGTGGCACGTGGAAGAGAAAAGAGGCAGAAGTACCCGTAGGATATGTTTTCACAGTGGCACAACACTGAGTTGTTACTCCTGTATCCTTAGCCTCATTTATTGACTATAAATAGTACATCTGTCTGACAATCCTTTCATCTTCATCATTTAAAATGCTCACTAGGTAGAAGGTTGGGGGCTTGTGGCTTTGCAGCCTATTGACATTTTCCTGTTCAAAAGCTAAGGTGCATTGTTCTCATACAGGTGGCAGTCAGCACTGGGACACCCTATTTGTCACACAGTTTATTTATGCTACTTACATTTCTGCTGTTATCTATAATTTTAAACTCTGTGCTTCTCCCACCCCCTTGCAATGCATTAGTAACTATGGGAACCTGATGCTGGTAGAATGGGCAGAGCTTCACGACGCACAGCTTGCAGTGCTACATTGGCTCCGTGTGACGGGGGCCAGTGTGGATGCCACTACGGCATAAGGTAGAGGACAGGTGCTGTGGCCACATTTCTATAGAATGATACCTGTAGTAGCAGATGTGGGTATGAAATGAAGAAAGTTAAGCCTACATCTTTACCTTGGGGGAGACAAGTTCCTGGAGGTTTCAAGTACAAATTGCATAAAAATTGAACTATGAGAATACAGGAAAGGAGACTTTTAATATGCTAAAATAAATGATTTCTCCAAAACTATGTATGCACAAAAGCCAGTTGTAGAAATGTCAAATATCTCATAATAATAAGATTACTTCTGAGTGTGTTTGAATGGCCAGAGTCTACCATAAAGAAATAGATAATTGAAAGCTCAGAGGGTATGGGTTGACTGCTCGTTTGACCCTGTCCCCAAGCACTTGGGAGCATGTTAGCGCATCTCCTTTAAGTTCAGAGCCCCCTTCACGTGTACATTTTCTTTCCCACCTGGTTAGGAATGACCAAAGGCTGTCCTGAGCCCTCCTTTCCCAGTGTAGGTTTCATGGGCCCTTCTCCCCACCCAGTAACGCTGCTTGGATCTTTTCGATTCACCTTCTATTTTTAGGAAGCACTGCCTATCATACATTTTCCCAGCATCTGTAGAACACAACAGTAACTCAAATTTGTATGCTTCAGTGAAATTCAGTGAAAAAATGGAAGCAAGTTCTGATTAATAGTAGATGTAGTGTGAAAAGGGTTTATGTTTTATTAATTTAATTCAGTGATGCATTTCCTGGATTCAATATTAAGATAGACTGGAGAAAAAGGCAAGGCCTAAGGGAATGCTTTTCCCCTCCCCACTTGATTGGCTATGGTGATGGGTTGAATAAGGGTCCCCAAAGATATCCAGGTCATAAACACTGATCCTTATGACTGTGACAAAAAGACGTTGTGGATGTGCTTAAAGATCTGAAGGTGGAAAGATTATCCTGGCAGTCCAGGTGCGTTTCAGTGTAATCGGGAGCATCTTTACAAGAGTGAAGCCCAGAATGGTTTGACTACAGAGGGTGATGTAATGACAGCAGTGAGAAATTTGAAGATGTCACACCACTGGCTCTGTAGATGGAAGGAGGGGCTGAGTGTAAGGAATGCGGCTACAGAGGGTGAAAGGGAAGGAGAAGCCTGGCTCCTGGGGCCTCCAGGAGGACCCAGTCTGGTTTGCATCTGACTGTGGCTCCGTGAAGCTGAAGTGGGGAGTCTCATCTCATGACGTGTCCAAAAGTGAGCTGTTTGTTTGTTTGTTTGTTTTAAGCCACTGAGTGTGTGGCAGCTGCAGCAGCAGGAAACACTTTAGCTCCCTGTCGCTGTTAGTGCAGCATCAGGTAAGAAGCAGGAAATGAATGGGGAAATGAGTGGGAGCTGGAATACAATTCCCTTTTGTGCACTGTTCAATTCAGGAATGAAGATCTAAGTTCAACGGCCTCCTTCTCCATGTAGGCTTCCTTTCCCATCTAGCCAGAAATGGATGTAGCATTCACAAGTCACTTTTTCCTGCCAACCGTAAGTACAACTCTTGGAAGGCAGGGACCACATTTGCTACCTTTCGTTCATCGTGCAACCAGCATTTTACTGAGCTCCTGCCATTTGTGAGGCAGAGTTCACAGCCCTCAAGGGGTAGAGCTGGAGGTGTGAGTAAATTTATAGAGTATGATGAGTCCTATGTCAAAGATGTACAAAAGGAAGTTAACGTGCCCTGGGCATCTGGCACATGACTTAGTGTTTACATTTATTCTCATTTAAAATTCCCAATATCTCTGTGAGGTTGGTGTTCTTAACTCCATTTTATAAGCAAATAAACTGAGGCTTGGGAAGGAACAGTCCACATGGCCTAACCCAGAATCTTGCACATCAGAGGCACTATATGCCAAATGCCTGTTATCGGACTGAAAACTGATCATAAATTTAGGACACATTACAAGTCCATAAGCAGCTCCAGCTTAATATATGAAGAATTAATTGCCCTTCAATGTTCTATGCAACCATTTGTTTTCTGAGTCTCTGAAAAATCTAGAATCTTATAAGCGATGGTATATACTTTGTCAATAGAAAAATTGAGTCATTGAATAATTAAATATTTCCAATGCCACAGAATGAGTCAGAACTGTGGGCAGAGGGAGGTGAAGTTTCTCCAGGACTGTGTGCTTCTCTCTCCTGATGCTATGGCCAGCCAGCCTGCAGATGAGGGAGGAGTTCACATGAGCCACTCTGGAAGCAGAGCGAGCCACCAAGCAGCACATTCACATTGCTATGGGTTGAGTCTAGGTTCCTCCCACCCCAAGCCTCATGTAGTCATAGGTGCAACTTGTTCTGAGATGGCTGGATTAGAGGGCATGGTGCTGGAATTAATTCATGGTTCAGTGCTAGGATCAAGGACCCTAGGATTAAGGGTGTCAGTACTGCCCACCCTAAGCAGCTTGGATGAGATATGAAGGGTAGAAAGAGCTGCCGTCATTCCTTGTTTTGCTATCTGGCTGCCTTGAACTGCTTCGCCCCTGTCCTATGTCACCCTACCTTGGAGCCAGCTGATTACAGGCTGAAATCTCTATATCTCTGAGCTAAATCAGCCTTTCCTCCTTTGACTTTTGGTGTTGTTTTGTTTTGTCTTGTCTCAATAAGAGAAATAACCAAGGCACACAGGGTTTCCAGGGCTGCCTCTATTTGACAATGTGCCATTAGCTAAATCCTGGAAGTTCTCTGGGATCCTATATGTTTACTGTCTCCACCACAGGGAGCTCTTCTCTACCTGAGGCTTCTGAAACCTCCTTGCCACCAAAGCTTTATAGATTTGAGTGCTGGTCCTCAGTCAGAGAATCTGTGCTCAGAAGATGATCAAATATCCATGTAACTCCTTAATAATGGAAAAGAGTGGGATCCATCTTCTCATTATCACTAACACAAGCTTTCGTTTGATTTTTATTTCATATCTCAACTGTAGCATAAATAGAGCCAATGAAGAAAAAATTTTAAAAGGCTCATTGCCTTTTCATGTGGAATAAAATTATTTTACAGAGTATATTTTATGTCTTTTTTTTACTTTACTTTCTAAAGCTATTGGTTTATCTCACTACACAGACAATCATTGATGGTGAATTAAATTCTCTTGCTTTTAAAAGTAATCAAATACAAATGTAAGGTCTTAATGTTTAGAACATATGTAAATTTTAATTGTGGGAAAATAATGGTATAGACCCTGACAATAGCTTCATCATAGAAGAACAAAGGTATTTTTTTCTTTTTTCTTTTATGTACTTAGGGCAGGGTCTGCATGACCTACCGGGTCTCACTACACAGATTGGACTCATAGTGATTCTCCTGTTTTCAGCCTCCCTTGTGCTGGGATTACAGGCATGCGCCACCATGCCCAGTGTCAACCACTGTCTCAGTGTGCTGTCTCGGCCAGTGCAGCATACCAGGGATCGAGTCTCAGCCACTCTGCCCTAAACAGGCGCTTTAGTCCACTGAGCTATCTGGTTGGCCCTGAAGAACAAAGACATTTTAACCTATAAAATAAGTAGAACATACATCCCTTGCATGTATGCACATGCACGCACACACACACACACACACACACACAAATTTGTACAGCTCATTGTTATTACAAATAATATGACCCAGGGCTGTGGAAATAGCTCAGAAGTCTAAGTGCCTGCTTAGGTAAGCACAAGAACCCAGGTTCGATCCTCTGTATTGGGTGCCATGCTGGCCCCACCCTGGCACACAGAGCCAGGCACTGAGACCAGGAGTGGTGGTGCATGCCTGTAATTCCATTGCTGGGGAAGCTGAAAACAGGAGGATCACTATGAATCTGAGCTGCATAATGAGAGCCTGTACCACATACATAAAGAAATATATAAATAAAGATAAAAATACTATAACCCAAAGAAAAATAACTTACACTTCCATAGCATTCACATTCCTTTATGGTTCTTGCACCTTCATAATCTCATTTTCATTCTACAGGAATCCTGATCAGTGAGTAAAACAAGTCTTATTTCCCCCAGTTCACAGATGATAGAATAAAGGCTCAGAGAAGCAAGTAGCTATGAAAAAACAGCATTACTCAGCCAAGCAGTGGAAAAGTAACATGAGCTCCCTTGCTGGACTGGGAGCCCAGATCCTTTCATGGCCACTTCTGCAGAAAACCAATGAAATGGATATTCTGTACACACACACACACACACACACACACACACACACACACACACACACACACACCATCACACCATCACACCATCACACCATCACACCATATTGGCTAAAACCTGGGATGAGGTCAGAGCTCAGTTCAAATCTTGCCTTCACAGTTGCTGGCTTTGTAATTTTGGACAGTTTCCATGACACATCCAAGCCTCAATATGATTCAAACAAAAAAAAAATACAAATGATTAAGCTGTATTATCCAAGGTCCAGGAAATAGGTGACAAGTCAAAGTAATTGAGAGGGTGCAGTAAGGGACTAAATACAAGAGTGTAGAGATCTGAAGGCATTCAACACAGGTGGTGAGCATCCTGGAGTAGCAAAGCAGCTCACATATGTACAAGTATGGAGCAAGGGGGACGCTAGCAGCTGGAGAGAGTGGTGGCCACAGAGGGCTTACACAAGGAGGAGGTGGCAGAAACAGATGTCACTCCATGGCCCCAAAGAGACTGACCTGAGAGAATAAATAAATAAATGACCCAGACATCATTCTTACCCTACTGTGGAAAAATGACATAAGACAGAAATCATAGGAATTTAGAAGATGCAGTCCATAGAGGAGAGTGCCAAGCGCACATAGCAGGTAAAGAGGAGGGAGGACAGATTTGCAGGAGGAAAAGAGGAAGGCCCACACCACAGGGTGGTGGTCTTGATGACTCCATGAGAGGAAAGGGGAATCAGTGTAGGACCCAGAGCCTGGCATGCCTCCCTACATGTTGGGTATCAAAATGATTAGTTTTTACTCTCCTTCTCATTAGTGTTATGTGTTTTAATCTTCAAAAGATATTTCTGGAATCTTGACTGAATGTTTGATCTGGAGCCTAGAATAACTGTTTTCTTCACAGGACTAGATGTGGCAGATGTTGGAAAATGTTCTAGATGTCTACAGGACTAATACATAGGCTTAATCAGGCACATTTACATGTGCATTTTAACATTGTGTCTGGCAACAATGTAATTAGGATTGTGTCAGGTTTTCCATTGTGTTTTGCTATTTTCAAGCATTTATAACTTGGTTATAAAATTTTGTACTGGTAGAAAATTGGCTTACTGTGTCTCAGCCTTTAGATGAAAAAATTTACTGAGAAAAACAGCCTTATAATTGTCTTTCATTTGAGTGATGGGGTGTATGTGTGTTCAGTGTGGGTGTAGGTGGTATGTGTGTGTGTCTATCCACTGATATATGTGGTAATAGCTTTCTGTTCTTTCTTCTTCCCTATCTCCACACTATTAACCTTGCTGTTTCAAAGGAAATGACTCAAAAAGATGACTCACCTACTGTCCCACCTGAGGGGGAGAACAGGAAAGGAAAGAAAGAAAAGACTGACTCTAGGATAGATAACTTATAATGACCTTGCAAATAATGTTTTATTACCTGCCAGCCCATATATTTTTCATAAAACCAGTTCTCACTGGAACTAAAATTCATAGCCATTACTCTGTATACACAAGTTTTCTTGTATTCCTGGACAGAACAGGAGTTAGTAAATAACATCACAGCATAGAGGACATCAAGAACCTCATGAAAGTGGTATGTTAATTTTCCTCTGGTGGTACAACTAAACTTTTGGACAGGGAGTTAAATATTTAAATACGTACAATATACGTATCTTTTGGTTATTTAAAAAAACTCACATCAACCTCAAGAATGAAAACCTCACTGGGAAAACATCTACAGAGAGTAAGAATAACAACACAGCAGCCGGGTGTGTTGGC
>PVJA010000838.1:6983-146912 GCA_004027025.1 Myocastor coypus | reverse complement strand
CACCCGTGACAAAATGTGTTCCATGGTCAAAAAATGGCAGACCATGATCGAAGCTCATGTTGATGTCAAGACTACCGATGGTTATTTGCTTTGACTGTTCTGTGTTGGCTTTACTAAAAAACGCAACAATCAGATACAGAAGACCTCTTATGCTCAGCACCAACAGGTCCATCAGATCCGGAAGAAGATGATGGAAATCATGACCCAAGAGATGCAGACAAATGATTTGAAGGAAGTGGTCAATAAACTGATTCCAGACAGCATTGGGAAAGACATAGAAAAGGCTTGCCAGTCTATCTACCCTCTTCATGATGTCTTTGTCAGAAAAGTAAAAATGCTGAAGAAGCACAAGTTTGAATTGAGAAAACTGATGGAGCTTCATGGTGAAGGTAGTAGTTCTGGAAAGGCTACTGGAGACGAGACTGGAGCTAAAGTTGAACGAGCTGATGGATATGAACCACCAGTTCAAGAGTCTGTTTAAGATCCAGATTTTTAATAGTGATAAATAAAAGTCCTATTTGTGATGAAAAAAAATAAAAAATAAAATAAAATAAAATAAAATAACATAAAATAAAATAAAATAAAATAATGCATTGTTCCTAAAACATAAACTCACCTAGAAAGCAGTATTTAAAATAAATTTTCCCTGATGGAAGCATTCTGCACAGAAATGCCTGAATAGCTCTCATCATTTTAGAGAAACTGCAAGTCTAGATTTGCAGTCCATCGTACTATTTCTGTTCAGGATCGGTGTGCACTTGGTCTCATTCACCTTTGCTATGCTTCCTTTCCCTGGTCTCTGGAACAGCCTTCTACGTTCCATCCTACCAATCATGTCCCATCGTCACATGCTGTCTATGCTTCTGTGGGCTCCATTGCTGCAGGCATTCTTCTGGTTAAGGAACTCAAAAGCATGTCGTCCAGTAACTGTTTGCCAGTCCTAACACTTTATGTTAAGAGCCTCAGAGGCATATCTTACACTAATCTTAGTTTCATGAAACAATCTCATCTTGGAGCCATGCATGGCCTCATTTATTTTTGTTAGATAGTTATTTTAAATGTGCTATTAATCTGAAGAATACACTCCTACTCTTGGTGATCACTTAGATGTGTTACTTCCACCAATCCAACCCTCCATTTCCCCAATTTGAACTATGTGGTAATCATTATCCTGCTTTCATTTATGTGTACTTACATTATATTCATTTTATTCATATACAGAATATATGTACACTTATATATTCATTTTATTTTTTAATTTTATTACAAAATAATCAGACTGCATATGAAGCATTATAGATCTGCTATTCTCTAATATTAAACTGTTGCAATTGATTTATAAGTATATACTGCTCCAGCAGCAGCTACTAGTTATTCCTCAGAATCTATTAATGATTTGCTCTATAATCAAACTGTCTCACTGCCTCATAGGCTATACAAGTAGCCGAATTTATTGATTTGTATGTGTTTTACTGTCTGCTCCTAAACATTAGGACACATTTTCTTTTGTAAGGACAGGACTTTCGATTCTCTACACCATAGTAATACAAAACATTCATTGAATCAATACTGTATAAATGACTGAATAAATTACACACTACAAACTGATGTTTCCCTAATACATTAATAAAGCTAGCTGTTTCTTATCTCATCCTTTTCTGCACACTTTCCCACAACTCTGGTATACACAGCAGCTCTGTGATTTTAGGTCACCTAATAATACATGCATACCTATTGTCATGTGTATGCATTTACACGTTGAAAATACAAAAATAAATCAGTACTATGAAATGTGTTTGTGAAAGTTAAAAAGGCAAACAATTACACAAAATTCTCGATGCATATTATGTGCTCAATAAATAGTAACAAGTCTTAGCAGTATTCAGAAAGTCCCTACATTAAGTGAAATGAATACAGACTCCAAGCAGCCCAGGGATTTTCTTCATCTGCTGAGGCTCAGGTAAACTTTCCCCACCCTCAACAGTCCTCTGACGATGCCACCATCGTACATGTACGTACCCATAACTCACACCCGCATACAGCTCTGAATTGGTTAAATGACTCAGCCTCTGCAGCAGCCTACACCAGGCCTGGGAGCCTTTTCTAGGAGACACACCCCTTTGGTGAATGGATGACCAATTCCCTTTCCTCATTGCACATTGGCCACTCTGTGAATGACACAGCTGTCCTCTACTGCAAGGCATCCTGACTTGAGTAACTTTCCTAATTTCCATGCTGAAAAGCAGTTTAAAAATAAGAACCTCAAAGAAAGCACTGAAGACTCTAAGCAGTCAGGTAACTGCCTGGAAGTTTCCTAAGACATCTTTGCTTCATACACTGCCTTCTACATAATTCCAGTTCTATTTTAAACTTTGGAATTAGAGATTCATTTAATAAACAGTCTTTAATTTCTTTGTTTTCATGTTTCAGATCTTTTAAATTGCCTGCTGTTGACTATATTTTAGGTTAATCATCAGTAACTTCTAAAAAATAACAGGAATAAACACTGGATACTTAAAAAGCAATAAAAATTGGGGCCAGAGAGATAGTTCAGCAGTTAGCACATCCACTTCAGCAAGCTTAAGCAATCTCAGGGACCATGGTTTGAGGCCAGCACTGCACCAGCTCTGTGCCCAGGGCAGGCTGAGATGGTCACAAGGGAAAAAAAAAATTGAAAAGCCATAAAAATCATCTCCAAATGAAAATATTCCAATATTATCGTATTCATTATTCTTTTAAAGTGCATTTGGTACAAGGTCTACAGGGTCTCACTACACAGATGGACTTGTGATCTTCTTGTTTTCAGGCTCTCAAGGAATGGGATTACAAGCATGCGCCACCATGCCCAGTCTCAACTGCAGTCTCAGCGTGCCCCAGGGGTGAGGACAGTAAGGAATGCAGGGGATCAAATTCAGGTGCCCACGTCTGCCTAAGCAGGCAGTTTAATCTGCTGAGCTAGTTGGCCGATACTAGTATACATTATTCTTGCTTCTAGTAAAGCATCAAACATATTGTAATATTTACACAAGTCATAGGAAAAACACTATGTTGATATCAGAAATACACAAATAAGGAGAAATATGCTTGTGTTTCACCAATATGAACCTTCAGTTATAGTTTTAATAATTTTGCACCAAGTATTAATGAGATTTGGAAATACTATGCTTAACAAAGCCTACATTCGAGAATTGTGATAGCCAAAGAAGGCCCAAGCATTGACACTGATGGGCACATATTTTATGAAACTTAGAAAAAATTAAGGCAGATATATTAAAATACAGATTGGGAAAAATGAATGAAACTCGTAACACATCACTTCTCATTAGAAAATAAATAACCTGGAGGTTGAACTCTTTGTAATGTTTGAAATCTTTCTTAATATTATAAGGAAGCTCAGGTTGGCTGTAGTTGTGCTTCTAAGGTTTTTCAAAATTTTAGGCTGGATTGGTAATGAGGTACATGGTATAAAAACAATTATGAAGAATTTCCAAGGCACAAAAATATAGCCTACTTGTCTACTGCCAGCAAGTGAAGGCTAAAATGAGACTGTTTTTCCCGGGAAGGCTCACAGCACGTGTGCTTCTCATTGAGTTCTCTAGATTGATTAAGCAATGATGGTAGCTTTCAAAGCCTTTTAAAAATGTTTAGCCTGTTGTTACTCCATTGCATTATCAATAATTTTGTAGTACAAACTGCCTTGCCTAAGCAGTCAAAGACACTAGCAATGATTTTGTTTTCTGTGAGTAGCATTATTATCTAAGAAGTAAGAATGAGAGAAATCACTGGAAATTCATGTGCCATAACATACACATGAAATATGACTTAGGTACGTTAAACGGTAGCAATGCTTTCACAGCATTTCAAAAAATAATTAAGCACTTATCTTTCTCTTTAACAGAAACTAGGCTGGAAATAATGAAATAAAAAAAAATGTGATGGAGAGTCAAGGTGACACATTCAGCTTTTTTTCCCAAGAGTATCTTCAGTTGTCTCTATGTAAAAATGACAAAATGTAAATAATTTGCTGAAATAAAAAATCCAGATAGCAACTATAGCTTTTATACTTATCCTGTCTCAGTTTTCAAATTAGTTTTTTGCAAATATTAACTATTGTGTCTCACTCTCCTGATAAAATCTTCAGACTTGAAATAATTTCATAGATATGAAAGGAGTGTTGCTTATTATAAGTGATGCATATGCCTGAGTATTTTGTTATTATTCATATCGGAGTTTTATCTTACAAATTAATAAGAAATGGTTTGCAATATAGCACTCTACCCAAAATACATTATTAAAATCCCAACAGGCAGTTTTCTCTTTAAACATCTCACATTTTTATATATGATGCTATTTCTATAACAGTCTTTTGTCTGACAACCAAATTTATCTTATAACATATTTTTAGATTACAGTGCATTACAGAGAGAAAGTTTCTTATCAACTACTGAACTAAACCATTTCTTAAAAATATTGATAATTAAAAGCTACATAGAGAGCATCCTCATTTATCAGAATGATTAGATTCCAGTTAGATTCCAGGTTGTAATTTCAAAGTGATGTTGAGCCAATAAACTAAACATCTGACCCACTCTGGCTGAAGGAGGGGAATAGAGGTCAGGAGAAAAATCTAAGCACACAGTCTTTGCCTAAATGTATTACACTGAAATAGCTAACTACATTCACGTGGCTAGACAAAATATATTTGTGGGTCATTGAATGAGCTCTGAATTAGAAAAAAAAAAGCTCAAATTTCATTTTGGCAGTTCTGAAGTCTCCAGAAATTGACCTGATATTTTTACAGTTTGGTGCTCTGTGAAGTAAGGATAATAACACTTAAGCATATGGAACATAGATGAGACACACAAACTGCCAAGCACTGTTCCTGACAAACAGAAGTACATATTCTAGCCTAAAAATCTTTCACTTTAGCTGCTGCAATATTATCCATCTATCACGGTGATTTAGGTGTAAGAAAATTACAATTGCTCATATGGTTTCTCAGGGAGGAAGTATGATATTGCACAGGATGAACACTGCAGAAATGAGGAAGTTGTATAAGGAATTAGTTCAGTACCACTGAGATACCTTAATGCCTATGTTCTCTTTGCTGTTTTACTCTCCTGTTCCAAATATTCAGCTGGTATGGTGCTCCTTTACTAGTGGATCCTTGTTCTAGGAAAGTACACTACTGTGGAGATTGCTACCACTACCATCAGATTCCTGAGGTAGGTAGGGTTTAGATGGGCAGTCAATGGAGTCAACTCCCCGTGAACTCTATGAAGATATTAATTTTTCTTCAATGCCCTTATGATTAGCATAATTCTTCAAGTGGGAACATTTCTCACTCCCATGGCTCCCATGTCTACTAGGAGTTATCCTAAAGGAATATTGGATTGGTCTTGACTTAGTAACTTTTGAACTTTTTTATTAATATACCTCATTCTAAAATAAACTTTCCATATCTTAATTTAATTCACAAAGAAAAGTAAATTTGGCTGATTAAGTTAAAACATGACATTTGGCTATCCCACACACATTCTAAACTTTTACTATGAAAAGCAGTATAATAGATTTCAACATTTCTCAGCCCTTCAGTTTTATATCTCTGAAGTTATCAATATGTCATCCTACAACAATTTGCTAGCACATCAGTTTGTCCCAAGATGTCTTTGATAGTCTATTTATTTTTATGATATGAAAAATGGACAGCATGAAGATATCAAATAAATTAGCACACAACAGAATTCAAAGGGGCTGACTGAACAGTAAGTGCATGAACACAATCAGAACAAAATCACTGTAAATTTACCATAAAGCAAAACTAGAGGAAGGGCAGGATAATTCTAGTACTCAGAAAGGCAGAGGATGAAGTTTCCACAACTTCTCAATGAAACACAGACATTAGCAGCAAACTACAAAACAGTGTTGATAAAAATATCTTGAGGTCTAATCACAGGTTAAAGTAAGGCCTCATGCAAGGAGCAGAAACCAGAGAGATTTTTAAACTACTTCTGTGTAAATTTTGGTTTTATCAACAAATGTATCTTTAAATAAAAGCAGTCCAGTGTAAAGGCAAAATAAATTGAAACAAACATAAAACCACATTAGAGAAACAAACAAATGTACACTGTTTAAAAATAACATACGGAGAAACATAACTGACAAAGAAAGAAATAAAGATTGAAAAATTAAGTAATTGGGTGTCAGAAGTACAAAAGTAGCTCATTCATAGCCTGTCATGTAAATTCAACACATATTAATAGAATTTCATCTAGCGTCTTAATCCCACAAAAACTAAAATTTAGGGTCAACAGCTCAGTACCAATGTAATTACAGCAATAACAATCTTCCTGAAACAATATCTGAAGAGTCCTGAAAGATGTGGGCCTGTGTTAAGAACATGGTTACTCATGGGAGACTAGAACTCAAACTGAAAAGCCATTCTGCAGTTGTTTATTATTTTTATTATTATTATTAATTTTAATGAGAAAAAAAGATAAAATAGCAGTGAAACAGTCTCAAAAGAAGTTAGTAGGATGGTTACAATAATTAATACAATGTATATTGTCTTCATAGTAGTTATTCAGAGGACAAGAGGCAGACCTAATATTGTGTCTAAACAATATTAGTACAAATTTTATTTTCAATGAAATAAAAAGTAGCTGTGTATCTATCCTAACTCTCTTATGCATACATAAATTTTTCCCACATATATATATATATATACATATACATATATATATATATATATATATATATATATATATGTATGTATATATCTTTTTTCAGAGTTTCTAATTCTAGGAGAAAATATCATACCTTGCCTTATAAGCAAACTGTAAGTCAAAGATACAGCATGAATCACAAAATAAAAATTATAATTAAACAATTTTCAGAAAATTAATTATTAATTCATTAAAATTAAATTAATTATTTCAAAACAATATTCAAAAATTCAGATCAAATCATGAGTCCAACTTAGAAGCCAGAATGTTGTGTATCATATGGATGAATTTGTAACCCATTCACAGTACTCACATAGTATTTAAGTAGGTTAATGCATACAGAAATATCAACTAAGAAAACATTTCCACAAGAGTAAAGAACTACTTAGAATAAAATATAACATAAATACTGAAATGGCAAATATATAATCAGAACTCCTAACAGTTTGGGGATAGGCTATCACATAAAGTTCTAGTATGTCGTGGATGTTGACAGTGTCCATGACGCTTCCTGGTGTCCAGGTGTCACTTGTGGGACTGAGCTAGTACAATTTCCTTGATATCAACCCTGTAGGCCCAGGCAGAATCATGACCCATAGGGTATAGGAGAAGTCCATTTGTAGAATATACTGATGGAAATAGTTTGCTACTGTATAGAAAAGAATAGCTGAAAGACTGCTATTCTATACTTCTTTACCTCCTGTATTTCTTTGTCCTATTTGGTGGGTTCTTTCCATTCTTCTTCATGGAGTTGGGGTCATTTTGATCTCCCTCTGGAATATCTTTTAGTAAACTAGGTAGAGTTGGCTTAGTCACCATGAAATTCTTTAGTTGTTCCTTGTCATCAACGTATTTTACTTCTCCATTGAACTTAAAATACAGTTTTGCAGGATAGAGCAGTCTGGGTTGGAATTTGTTTTCTTGTAAGACTTGAAGTGCCTTGATCCATTCTCTTCTTGACTTGATGGTTTGTGAAGATAAATCTAAGTTATTCTAACGAGGTTTCTTTTTTTTTTTAATTTTATTTATTTATTTTTTTCTTGTTTCAGAACCTTTATTTGTTTATTCGCTCATTTTTATGGCCGGCTCAGCCCGCTCCGAGGGCAGGGCTGACGCAGCATGTGGTGCCCGGGATCGAACCGCGGTCTCTGAAGCCACCCAAGCTTTCCCAAGCAGGCGCTTTAGACCACTGAGCCATCCTGCTGGGCCCCGAGGTTTCTTTTCAATGTGATCAGTTTCTTTGCTCTAGTAGCTTTTAGTATACTGTCCCTGTGCTGAATTTCTGGGATGTTGATTATATGTCTGGGTGTGGTTTTAATTGGGTTGATGTTACTTAGATTTCTATATGCTTTGGTTACCTGAATGTCAAATTGTTTCCCCATATTTGGGAAGTTTTCTGGTGTTACTTCTACCCATATTCTTTTTATATCATTTGTATAGACTCCTTCTTTCTCACTGACTCCTTCTTTCTCATTGATGCCTATTAGTTTATATTATTCATCTTTGCATAATCTTGCTGACATTGAATTATTTTTTCTTGCATCCAAATTGTTTTAAACAGATTTATTCTTACATTTTTACTACTTACAATAGTGTCTTTAAGGTCAGAAAATCTATTTTTGCTTTCATTGAAATGGTTTTGCCAGCTTGTGATTGAGGTTTCAAGTTCCTGTATAGCACTTTGCATCTGCTTCATACATTCTATTACTTTTCTATATTGCTCATTCAAGGATTCCATCATTTTTTCTGTTCTCCTCTATTTATTTATTAGTATCTTCTTTAGAAGCACTTAGTACTTCTTTCATTACAGTTATTTCTTTTTTTACTTCAGAAATTATTTCTGATCTGATTTCCTTTACCTCCTATACCTTTAAGCAATTGTTTCATTACTTTGGATGCTATTATTTCAGAGAATTCACGCGTGTAACTTCCAATTTCTTTTATACTATTGGCTCCTGCATCTGCTCAGAGTGGGATTGGGACCTAAGAGTGCATTTCACTCCTTCTCTTTGTCATTTTGTATAGGCCTGCATTTTGATCTTTGGTGTAGGGCTTTGGTAGAGTTCTGATCTTAGCCCCAGACCTGAATCTACCAAGTTCATACTCATCCAAGTGAGCGTGGCTTTGTATGGCTGCTGAGCTCCACTTCTTTCCACTGTAAATCTTGGAGGAGAACCTGCTATGCCACTCTGGGAAGACTTTCTGCTGCTGGATCAACTGGGTGGGTTTTATCTCTATTCTCTCTGAAGGGAGTTCTGCCAGCTTTCCATACTGGGCCTCTCTGATGGATGAAGTTCCACTCACACACTAGGCCAACTTGCTGGGTCAAATGAGTTTCCAGTAGGCCAAAGGTGTCTCATTTATGCAATCTCAGCAGTTTTTAAAAAAATGATTAATGTATTTCAAAGCTAGTGAAATAGCTCAGCAGACTAAGCACCTACTTAGGCAAGCTAAGGGATCAGGGCTCTATCCCTGGCACCACATCCCATGCCAGCTCTGCCCCTGGAAACACTGAGCTAGCCATTGAGACCTGAAATGATGGCCCACACCTGTAATCTCAGAGCTGGAGAGGCTGAAAACAGGAGGATCACTACAGGTCTGAACTACATAGTGAGAACCTTCCCAACACATTAAAAAAAGTATTTCAAAACCCTTTCCCCAAGCTGATGTAGGCTATTTCCTTAGTTCTCAGTGATAATGCATACGTAAACCAACCCCAAACCTTTGCTGAGATTGATCCTATAACACCTTGGATGAAGTATGCCTCCTTAATGTTTTTAGTGGGAGAATCTTGCTTAAGACCATTAAATATGCAATAACTAGTGAACTATTAAATCAGAGGACCACCTTCATGGACTAATTATTACTCCAACTTCTGCTTTTTTAAACCTACTATTCCCACCTTCCATTGGCTACAAAGGATTGGCTACCTTCCATTGGCTACAAAGGAGTTCTACAAAGGATTATGGGTGGTAACAAAGTATATCTTTTTAAGATTGATGGAATAAATAATTAAGATGATTCGTTAGAAGTACTGGCTCCACTGATTTCACAGCCATTCGCCATGTGATTTATCAGCCCTAGTGACATCAGACAGCTAGAGTGAGGACAGTCTACCTAGATTAAGCAATTATATTCTGTTTTTACTCATTTGTGTACTTGTTTTAGTCATTCAGGAAATGGATAAAAATACCAGGGAATATGGAAGTATTCATTGTGACACTGAGTTGATTGGGAAAAAGAGGACCTGAGACATGCTAGAGTAAATTTCTATTTTGGAAGTTCTAAATTCCATCTTCCGATTTATGATCCAAATGAAGGCACTTTTAGCAAATGGAGTCATCACTAATTTGAGCCAGACTCCAAAGTCTTTTATCAAAATCATCACTACAATTCATGTGTTAACTTTTTTCAATCATCTCTTCACTTTTTTGCAAATTCTCAATGCCTTAAAAATGAGCTTGATCCTGTATTTTTGGCACCATGATAGAGATAAGTTAACTGTCTTTGGATATCTTTTCCAGGATGTATTTAAAAGAAAATTCAATACCATGAGTGTACTGTGATCATAATGTGCCACAAGCCACAGTAAAGGTATAAAGCTGATAAGTGACTTACAGGTGAGATGGGAAAGTTAATAGCATCACTGAGGAACTGGGAGTTACAAGTGTGGTTGAGTTACCTAGAGCTAGAAGAACTGGGAAGGAAACAGAAAAAAATATGGACAAATTTATACTATAGCACAAAGAAATGTGAAGTAAAAATGGATGAACATCGTAAAGGTCTGACAGACTTTAATGCCTACTTTACCTTAAATATAGATTGCATACTACATCTGTTGCCTTGAGGATTCATAACGTTAGAAGGATCCTGTAACTTAATAATATAAAGATACTTTGTAAATTGTGGCTGTACTGTGGGTGTCCAGGAGAGCCCCCCATTTGGAACTCCACAGGTTCGATAGATGGAACCCAACACATAGTTGCATTCATGGGTGAAACTCACATAAAGTAAAAAATACACAGAAGCAGTCTGACAGAGTCCAGTGCAAGGCTACGTCTGCTTTTCCAGTTAGGAATGTTATGACAGTGTTCCTCCAATACAAACATCTAACAACATGTGTGCAATTCTTCTGCAAGAGAATATTACTGGAGACTGGATACCCAAAGCTCATATTAAATGTTGATTAAATACATGGATACTCTTTGCCTGTCACTTACCAAAATCTAATTTTATATTCAGAAGGAGGTGTCTAGCATAAACTCCATTGTTTGCATGAGCAACGTAGACACAATAGACCATGATGAATAGTTAAAGAATGCTAGGAAGAGTGCAGATACCTAAACCCTCAGAGCTGAGTCAAGGACCAACCTTGCAAGGAGGCTAGTCCATCGATGGTAGTTACAAATCAGCTGTTGATTGGGAAGCAGAGGCCTGTAACGTGCTTGAGTGACGTCCTACTTTGGAAGCTCTAAGATTCATCTTATGGTGCATCATGAAATGAAGGCACATTAGGCAAGTGAAATCACTGCTCATTTGAGCCACACTCAAAAATCATTTAGTCAAAATCATTCTCATACTCATTTCTAATACGATGCTATCGAATCATAAAAACTTTTAATTTTAGCAGAACATTTTGCAATTGCAACATACAAAGGCACAGAAAAGACAAATGTAAAAAAGTTATAATGATAGACTGAATATCATGTCTGCTAGAAAACAGGAAGAGTTTTAGGCACTTTTAGCATCAAATAATAATTTTATCTTGTAAACATCTTTATTTCCAAAAGGATTTGACTATGGAATGTAGCTAGACAATAAATTTTTGTGTCTAAACTTCCAGTGTTTATTCCAGATTGCAGTATATCAACATTTCACACAATAAATCACTTGCTTGTTCATCCTAATCCAAATAGATTTGACACTGAATCGCTTCACTTAGTAGTTAAGTAAGACGCAGAACACTTAGACATTTCTACCAAAGCACACCAAAACTCATCACAAAGTTCAGCCATAAGGTCTAAAGGGAAAGGTTCAAATTACTTGTATTTCTGAGCCAGTAAGCAGTGCATGGCTTGCAAACTCCATGTAAGTATATAAAGTGTCCTTAGGTAAATTCTCTGGACCAAGAAAAATTGTCAAAGGCTTACTCTAAAGCATAAAGAATTTCAGTTAGATAAAAGGAGGAATCTGTGGACCGTGGAGAGATTTGACATGGGCACATATCATAGATTGTCTTCTTCTGGACCCATCGACATCAAAAGACTTACATAGCAACTTGTTTAAAACCGTAGACTCCCTGATCTTTTCTAACTTTATTCATTTTCATTCTCTTTAGATAATAAAAAATAAATGATCTCTTAAAAAAGTAAAATGAGGGCCTGGCAGGATGGCTCAGTGGTCTAAGGCACCTGCTTAGGAAATCTTAGGCAGCTGCAGGGACCGCAGTTTGATCCCTGGCACCACATGCTGCACCAGCCCTGCCCTCAGGGCAGGCTGAGCCGGCCATAAAAGTAAATAAGTAAACAAACAAAAGTTCTGAAACAAGAAAAAAAAAATAGGGGCCAGGGAGATAGTTCTGTGGCACAAGTGCCTGTCTGGCAAGTACAAGGTCATGAGCCCAAACCCTAGTCCCGCAAAAAAAAAAAAAAAGTAAAATGATCACAAAAAAATTAGAAACTCTCAATCCAAACTACCCAGGCTTGAATTTTCCTCTTACGAACTATTATACTCGTGCACATTATTGAGTTTCTCCATGCATCAAGAATTCCCTTACTAGCCGGGCGTGGTGGCGCACGCCTGTAATCCCAGCACTCGGGAGGCTGAGGCAGGAGGATTGGTGCAAGTTCGAGACCAGCCTGGGCTACAAAAGTGAACTCAAGGCCAGCCTCAACTGCATAGCGAGACCCTGTCTCAAAAAGACAAAAAAAAAAAAAAAAAAAAAAAAAAAAAAGAATTCACTTACTAGTAAAAAGTGAGATAATTGAGTATTTCTTTTTGAGATTATTGTGTACTGATGAGTGATTACCACCATATATATATATATATATATATATATATATATATATATATATATATACATACATGGTTTGCCCTACCGGAGGCTCTAACGTCTCAGCAATTACTTGGTACCCACCTGCTTATATTGTTGCCTCCTACAAATGCAATTACATGTTCCTATGGGTCTCATAGAAGAGTGAAGAATATCAGATAGTGGAGCTATAAGGTTGCAGGGATAAATCAGAAATGATTCATGTCTTGAAACAATGCATAAACTACTGGGGAAAGTGGACACAATCATGTCTCCAAATCACCTGAAGCACAGCTCTGAGAGACTAAAACTAAGGCCTGGCTGCAAACCACAGCAGACTTGCTTTGATGGCATCAGATTGCGATTCCTACGGTGTTGTGTACAGTCACTGTGAAATCATAGAGAGGAAGCGCGCGAAATCAAAGTGCAGAGAGCTGACAGTGGAGCCTGGCTTGCTCCACCTCACCTGATGTGCTTACTTCAGGTGTGGCAGCATGCAGTCCTCCCAAGGCTTCCAGAGTGAGTTTGCAGATGTGCGAGTGGATGATTGCTTCTATCTTTTTGTTTCCCTCTCCATCTCTATCTCTGTTTTTCTCTGCCTGTCTCTCTGTCTCTGTCTCTGTCTCTGTCTCTGTCTCTGTCTCTCTGTATGGGGTGTGGAATTACTACAGAAAACCATCTCTTCACTGTCACTGCTTTATTATTCTTTTTAACTGACTAATATTCCATTGTATAAAAATACCACATCTTTTTCAACCATTTTTCAGATGATGGGCACTTTGGTTGTTTCCAAGATTTAGCGACCACAAATTGTGCTGTTATAAACGTAAGAGTACAGACATCACTTTGATATGATGTTTTCAGTTCTTCTGGGAAAATTCCCAGTAGGGGAAGAGTTGATTGAATGAGATTTCCAGTTTTAGTTTTTAAGAAACCTCCACACTGCTTTGCATAATAGTTGTACCAGTCTGCATTCCCACCAGCAGCAGAGAAGAGTTCCTTTTCCCCACAGCCTCTCCAATAACGATTGTTGGTTGTTTCTTTATGGTAGCCATTCTTTCTGGGGTGAGATGGTATCTAAGTGCTGTTTTAATTTGCATTTCGTGGTTGCTAGTGATGTGAAACATTTCTTCACGTATTTATAAGCTTGTAGTATTTCTTCCCCTGCAAAGTGTGTGTTCATCTTGGGTGCCCCTTTCTGGATTGGGTCTTTGAATTTTGGGACACTACGTTTTTTTTAGTTCTTTATAAATTATACATAGAGGACCTTTGTCTAAATACTTATTAATTTTTTTTTTTTTGTCTTTTTGAGACAGAGTCTCACTATGCAGTTCAGACTGGCCTTACCCTCACTTTTGTAGCCCAGGCTGGTCTCGAACTCACACTGATCCTCCTGCCTCAGCCTCCCAAGTGCTGGGATTACAGGCGTGCCCCACCACGCCCAGCTCTAAATACTTATTAATTTTGTTTTTGAAATTTGTGGGTTCTCTTTCCACTCTATTGGTAATTTCTTTTGACATGCAAAAATTTCTATGTAAGAGGAGGTCCCAGTTGTTGATTCTTTCAAGTAATAAATGTGCATTTTAATTTTTGTCCATGAACTCTTTACCTATTCCGATGTCTCCAAGATTTCCTCCAACTTTCTCTTCCAATAGATTTAATCTTTCTGTTTTAATATTTAGGTCTTTAACCTATTTTGACTCTAGTTTAGCACATCGACCTGAGTTAACTTTCAGTTTTAGGCATGCACTGTTGCTGCTCCAGCCACTCCCTCTCTTTAAGAGACAATTTTAAAAGTATTGAATATGGTGTAGTATCTTATTAGGGATGGATGTAAACTAGCAGGCAGCTCTTATAAAAGCTATATCAAAAGAGAAATATTTTTTTTTTTTAGACAGGGTCTCACTATGCATTTCAGGATGGCCTTGAGCTCACTTTTGTAGCCCAGGCTGGCCTGGAACTCACACTGATCCTCCTGCCTCAGCCCCTCAAGTGCTGGGATTACAGGTTTGTGTCACCACATCCAGTTGAAAAGAAATATTTCATCTACCAATTCTTCACTGTAATTTCAAAATGCAACAACTCATAAAATTTAATGTTCTTCATTGGTGTTTTAAGCATTCTTATATATATGTGAGCACATTTAAAGATATCATTATAAAATAACCCTTGCATAATATGTAAAAACATGATGCCATTTGAAATTTTTAATGGTAATCATTTTATAGTTTGAAAATTCAATTGATATAATCCAGTAATCCCAGAAATGTGCTAGTGAATCTGCGATTACGACTAGAATGGCATGGAGGCCACAATCGCTATTTTCAGGTACACTAAAAAGCAGATCACCTTCAAATACGTTGGGTCGCACCAAAGCTCATGAGCTGTGCATTTTCACCCAAGCAAAGGCTATTTTCTAAGTGTTCTACTGTGAAATTTGCTTACAGCAAGGAAAAAAGGAAAGCAGAAATGATTTACCAACTGAATAAACTAAGGCAATGTTACTGTCCAGCATTCTAAATGCTTAAAACAACAATGGTCCCCCTCTTTGCTTGGAGTTGAGGATGTTTTTCCCATAATGCATCCTTATAAACGAAGAGGCAAACTATGACAAGCAAAGAAGAATGTTTCTTAATTCTCAGATATCTGTGCTGCGCCTTGAGCTGTTATTCACATTTAGAGTCACTTTCCATGGGGTAAATCTCTGCAAGGTAGAGCCAGAAATACAATTTCATATTTAAAGGATACGTTGCATGTTTGAGATGAATACAGACAGAACTGTGCTGGAACCATAATGTAAAATATATTTGGGCTAGTCACCAAAATAGCCCTCAGGCTTGCACAGATGTCCATAATTTCTTTGCAGAGGGCAGTGTATCCATGACAAAATGATGGTCATCATCTTCACCAATATTATCACAATCACAACAATAAAATATCTTCGTGTCTTTTTTCCTTACAGTAAACTCTTTGATATAAAAATTATATCATTCAAATTTGTCTGCAAATATATCAAGGCCTTTGTGTGCATTGGAATGAAAATAAAAAGTGGTTTAAACATTGATTACCACTGATGGAAATTCATACTCCATCTCTGGAACAATGTTCTCTGGAAATGTTTCAAAGCCTTCACGGAGTTAAAAAAAATACAATTTTAGAAGTAATATTACCACTCATTGTTATAGTTTTAAAGTTAAATAAAGTAAAACAAATTTGTACCTTAACTATTTTGTGTGTGTGGCCTGGTGCTGGCTCTCTTACTTAGTAGTTGTTCTTGAGTTCTCTTTCATGCACCAGGCAGTGGGACAAGACAGGAGAGCTGCTGCTCCCAGCAAAGGACAGCAGGGAAGTTCTCTGTCACTCACACTTCACACATTTGCATCCTGCATGGTGCAGATTGCACTAGGTTGCATGGATTGGTCTGCTTAAGCAACTTTATAAATATGGCTTTAAAAATGTCTTTCTAAGCCAAACACGGGAACACAGCCAGAGAATGGCTGCACTGGTTCTTCTAAGCACAAGTTCTTCATCTCCAGCATGAAGCAGAAGACATAGCGATCTAATTAAAGCTGACAAGATACTCGAAAGCATGAAACAAACTATGTAATATTGATTTGTGTCTGCTATCATTAATGACAAACCTTGCTTCAGCAAAGTTTTGATTTGAAATATTAGCTAATAATACAAGTGTCCTTGTGTAATATATAAGCAATACGTTTTTTTAAACAACAAGGAGAGCAATTTAAAATTTAGAGATCACCCTGTAGGAAACTGTTATGTCTGTGACTAGATATGACCCCAGAGCCTCATTTGGTCATGAGTGGGGCTTCTCAGAGGCACCTGAATCTAGACTGTGTGATGCTTGGATTCAGCATGTGATGCTGAGATTAAGGGTGTGTGGTTGCTAACTTAATCCACTGGCTGGTTCTGCATAGATCTCGGTGTGGATGAATGCAAGGACCACCTGGGTGTGAGCGCCATCCACGCTAAGAGCATGCACTGGGGAAACTACAAGGGACGGACAAAAGCATGACTGCAGTTGCTTGCGTGCTGTGTCTTCGCTGCTCTACTGCTCTCCTCTGCCATGAACTGTCTCCTCTGTGGTGCCCCTGCCATGCCACCGTGTCTTCCCAGCTAGCTCTGGATGGAAACCCCTACAAACAGTGCACAAGATTAAACTTTTCTCCTTTTACTTTAAGTGTTGGGTCTTTTGTCCCAGCAAAAAGAAAAATAACTAAGAGAGAAACTTAATGCTTCAGACTCAGAACAACATGTTAACAATGTTAAATGACAAGATGCACTTTTCCTATATTCTGTAAGCTAGATGAAAATGCTAAAATGTGCTTGCTTTGGTCACTCTTTTTATAGTGAAGAAAGTCATTCAAAGGCAGTAGGTCCATTTGTACAGTGAACACTGAAAATTTGAAGCCAGCATTAATTTGATAAGCATTTGATAAGTCTCTCCTCAAAAAAATAAAATCAAGAGTTTTAAAATTTCATTGATGATGAAATAAAGTCACTATTATGTTTTATACCATGTACTTTTATTATTTTCTAGTGAAGTATACATCTATTTATAGATAAAGGGTCTTTTGACTCAGTTTGGCAAATTATAGGCTATATTAATATTTACAGCTATTATAATCAGAATTAAATTTTTATAAATAGAGCAAAAAACTTAAATAATTATTCTAATGATTTAAATTTAAAATGTCAGGGCTGGGGAGATAGCTTTGTGTCACAAGTGACTGCCTGACAATACAAGGTCATGAGTTTGAACCCTAGCCCCACAAAAAAAGAAATAATAATAATAAAATAACAACATTGAATTAAATTAAAATGTGTTGGCTTTAGGTTTCATTTAATATCCAAAATTATTTCACATATTATTTTGTTACTTAATTCATTCAAATTTTTACATTTACTTCATAAAATCAATTAGAAAATTATTTAGGTACATAAAGCTTTAAAAAATGTTTCTTCAAGGAAATATAGTTTTCTCATAATTAGCACACATCAATGACTCATTCGTATTTTTAAAGCAGAATTGCTATCTCTATTTGACTCAAATAAAATTGAAACGTTTTTATCTTGTGCTAGGTAGCCATCAGGTGAGCACTGGAAATTTACAGCCTAGTTTATGTGTACCAATATTAAAAAGTAGACCATGGTTAATATAGCAAGGAGAATTATATGCAGCCACCCGGTCATTTCTGTTTCAATGATCATTTAAAAATGTGCCTGAATTGCTATGCACAAGGAAACATACATTATTTATAATCTTGAACCAAAATCCTGAACATATCTCCATTGATTAAGCCAAAATTAATGACAACAAATAGCAATGCGGCAATTCCTGCAATTGGTTCCTGCTTAAGAATTACTTTTAAGGCTCATTATTTAAATGTGGTATTTTGACCTTTTTAAAATATTGGTGCTTGCTAAATAAAAGACAGCATTTTTGAATCTCTAAATGTTCTGTATGTCAGAAAAGTCACAAAAATGTCATTTTGTGATGACTGTACATAGGGAGCAATGAGGTCTACATTTATCAAATAATTTTTCTTAGTATGATGAGATATGGGGCAAGTTGTTTTCCAACTTTTCTGACATAAATTTATAAAAAAGTATATTACATCAACTCATTAAAAAAATTGAGAGATTGGGCATGGTAGCACATGAGCTGTAATCCTGACTCTTGAGAGGCTATAAACAGGCAGATCACTAGTAGTCTGATCTAGTAGTGACACCTAGAACACCCTGTAGATCCTTCCCTAAAGTAATGAGAGAGAGAGAGAGAGAGAGAGAGAGAGAGAGAGAGAGAGAGAGAGAGAGAGAGAAAGAAAGAAAGAAAGAAAGAAAGAAAGAAAGAGATTGAGCTTGGGGTGGTCAGGGAGATAGATGAGTTGAATAAATGCTTGCCTAGCAAGCACAAGGTCCTGAGTTTGATTCCTGGTACTGAAAATAAGAAAGAGGAAGAAAGAAAGAAAGAAAGAAAGAAAGAAAGAAAGAAAGAAAGAAAGAAAGAAAGAAAGAAAAGAAAAGAAAAGAAAAGAAAAAGATGTAGGGTATATAGCCTAGAGGAACAAACATCTGCCTGGAAAGCCCAAGGTTCTCAGTTTAATCCCCAGTAATAAAAACAAATAAATGAAAAAAAAAAAAAAAAAAAGCTGCTCAAGCCAGAAATATAGCTCAGTAGCAAAAGTGCCTGGCTGGCAAATTCAAGGTCCTGAGTTCGATTTCCATTACAAAGAAAGAAAAAAGAATGTCACCCAAAGACCACAGGTGCTCCTAGGCAGGGTTTGTAGAAGTTGCTTACATCATGGGGCAATGGAGCTGACTTGATCTGGGTAGCTAGGGTCTGACCTGGGAAGGGCCAGGCTACTGGGGCCCAACAAGAAGCATGCTTCTCCTTCAGGCACCTCCCCTTTCTTCCTGTTTCCTGGCAGCCCTGATGCGAGCAGCTTCCTAAAGCCAGAACCTTCCTCCATGGAGTGTCTGTGTGCAAGCCCACACATGCGCTGAGGCCTCTAAAACTGTGAGCCAACACTCCTGTCCTTTAACATGAGGATCAGGCATGTTGTTCTCAACATAGAGGAAAGTGACTAAAATGTGTACTTACAAAAATCTTTTCTGAAGAAAAAATTGTCAAGGATAGCTTAGTTTTGCATGTGATCAAAGGTTGTCACAATTAACAGAGCAAAATAATTCTAAAGGACTGTAATGCAAACATAGCCCATCTGCCTCTGTCTGTCATATTGTACTTAAGTTAGAAAAACTCCAATTAAATGCTGTCCAAACATTTTATTTTGCTAAGCTGTCAAGAAATAGAATTCTAAGTTAAAAATCTTTTTCTCACTAGTGAGCTTTTCTATTCAAGAGCTAATTTCCCTGTTGGAAGAATCTAAATTTAAAAGGTATTTAAACCAAAGAAAACAAATTTGGAATCCTGGAAAAATAGAGGCATATCTGGCATCACAGTTACATCTTAAAATGATTAGAACAGTAGTTGGTTGGTGATTGACATTCAATAGTAGTTTGTGGAATTAATAAAACTATTATTCTCTTTAACAAAACTAGTAGTAGCACAACCATGGACTACTCACACTTTTTGTTTCTTAATGTCTTCAGTACAGTATCTCACTGCACAGAGTGGACTCCAGTTTTCAGTCTCCACAGTGCTGGGATTACAGGGATGAGCCACGGCGCCAAGATTGGTTCTCTGGCTCAGCGAGCCTGTGGGGGTTGGGCTGGTGCTGCCCGTCGTGCTGGGGATCAAACCTGGTCCTTACACCAGCCTAAGCAGGAGCTTTGTCTGTTCAGCTGTCTCGCTGGCCCATGACGATAAATTTGAAGGACAAAGAAGAGGGAGTATAGTTCTTACCTATGGTATTATTTTGACTAAGAGATTTTCAATGCCTTTCTTCTATGTACAGAAAATATGTATATATTTCCTTTTTTACTTTTTCCTTTTTTTAGAATATGTAGATGTATAACTGAATCATATTCTTAAATGGAACGTTTTCATTTGGCTAAAGTAAATATGTCTCAGTTACACTTTTCTCCTTGCTGGGACAAATACCCAACACCCAAATGAAGGAAGGAAAGGTTTATTTAGCTCACAGTTACTGGAGGTTTCTGTCCACCCTCAGCTGGCTCTAAGGCAGTGGCACAGGGCAGAGAGCATCAGTTCATGGTGGTGGCAAAGAGCAAGAAAATCCAAGGGAGGAGCAGCAGCAATAATGGAAAAGGAGAAGAAGGCTGTCTCTTGTCTCTTTCAAATTGCATTCCGGCTCTCCACAACAGGCTGGGGAAACTACTCACGCCCATGATCTAGGTAGTACTCAGACCTATAATCTGAGCCTCAGATCCCCCATAATCCCAGGGGACCATAACTTAATCTCCAACTCTAGAAGTCCATGCCTCATGACTGTATGAGGCTTCGAGGGGTGGGGCAACTAGAGATAAGCCATAACAAGATAACATTAAAAATCTGCCTAAATACTCATACATGTCCTATAGCTTTGGCTAGCTGTAATGAAAGATTCACACTCATCTCTCTCTCTCTCTCTCTCTCTCTCTCTCTCTCTCTCTCTCTCACACACACACACACACTCACACAGTCACAGCAGGATAGTTTGTACGGTGGCTTCAGACATCAGTCTACATCACTAATTAAGAAAAATTGTTATTTGAAGAAATCTTATCATCTAATTCTCTAAAGATAAAAACCTTAAGGAACACATTAGATACAACAATGCAATAAAAATGTGCTTTTTTGGAACTTTCTAAACTGCTGCTTTAACAGTTTAGAGATATCTAAGCTACTTTCCTATTACTTAACTTTATTCCACATTAACTATTAATGATGTGTAAAGTCTTAACTAGCATAAAAGATATTTTGATAATCTTAGATACAAAGTACTATTTCTTCTGTATTAATATTGATGAACAGATGTGAAGCAAATGACCCATAATGCAGTAGTGTATTCCATTGGTACCTGACACATGGAAGACACATAGAAATGTAAGCCAGTGAGACAATTTTCAAGGAAACATATGACTATGCTACTAATAATATGTAAATTAACAATGTTGCCTTCACAAATGAAAAAATGAGACTTTGAAGGCTTACAATCAATTTTCAAATTGCCATAGAGAACAAGAGGCTGATGTGGGATTTGAACCCAGCCCAACGCAAAAGCTGATTGTTCTGTTTATTTGAAATATACTGCCTCGCACACAGTAATACATTTTGTTAAACAGGATCCCTGAAATAGATACATCTGACTGTTTCAAAGCCTACCTTAGTTTTAAGGAGAAAATATTAATGTTTTGAATTGTGAGATAAATAGACCTAAGTAAGATAGTATTTATTAATCACCAATGCGACTTCACACATGTTTCATAGGTTAGTTTATTCTTCGAATCTTCTACCAAAGCCATCTCAGGCATGAGGTGCTATGTTTACATCGTGATTGTGTTCCCCAAAAGGCTAGCTCATAGAAGGCTTGGTTTCCGTTGTAGCAGTGTTCAGAGCTGGGGCCTTCGGAAAGTGAGTGGACCCAAAAGGAGGAATGCGTGGGTGAGGTCACATTTTGATGCAGTTCGGGACTATGGAAAGCTACAGGGTGGGCCTCTTGCAAGCAAGTATACTATAAAGTCATGACTTGGGTACCGTGTCATGTCCCCAGCTCCTTCTGGCCGTCCTCCTCCCCCAGCTGCATTCCTCTCTCATCCTTTGCCACTGGCCAGCCTAAAGTGAGTGGCTTTCTTCTGCCAGGCTCTTTTTCTATCATGTTCTGGTTCACCACAGACTCAGAAACAACAGAGCTAGCTGACCATGGATTGAAACCATGAACCCAAATAAATCTTTCTTCCCTTCAGCTGATTTTCTTAGGTACTTTGATGCAGAGAGGAGAAGTTGACTGGATACAAATGAGAAAAGCTAAATGGAACTAACTTGGGAGCAAAGGGCTTCATTGGATAGTAGGGGTAACGGTGCTCCTTGCAGTCCTTGTGTTGGTGTGGAGGCCCTCTGGTGTACACTGGAAGAAGCATAGTCTTTTTGGAAGGGGGCTCTCTTCTCAATTCCATCCTGTTCTCCTTCAAGGCTTTTGGAAAGATTTCTTTTGCTGCAGACCCACTGCTGAATAAGCTAGAATAGTTGTCCTCAAAAATACCACTGTGCCAGAAAAGCTGAATTAGAGTCCAGTCTACTTTCCTAATAATACCTCCAGAAAAAGCCTTCCATCACAATTTGTAACAATCTTCCTCAGATTATTCTAATGGGCAGTGAAGGTTAAGGCTCCTGGTAGAGAATTACTCTGTTGAGTAACATCATACTAGGTGGATAAAATCTCATGGGAGGTCATTAATGCAGAGAACTCACTGAATATCATTCCCAGAGAGGAATGTTAAACCACTGCTTCTCCACAGCTGTTTCAGGCACCAACAGCCAGCTATCGTGGTTAACAGATTTCATGCTTCTCAAGGGATCTATAAAGCTCTCAGTAGCTTATTTGATTGCTTTGGTCATAGGCTGCAGGGTTAGTATGGGGCATATATATATATAAGCTTTTTGTAAATGTGAGCTTCAATTTACTTTAATACACTCAAGCTTTGTAAAAGGTTTTTGAGAACATTTTCCTGAACAAAAAAGAGGACTCCTTGTATTTCTGGACTCTTTCATCAAATAGTTGGATATTATACAAACATACTGATTTACTATTACAAATTCATCCCATGTTATCTTATTTTTGTTTGAAGAATACAAGCCTCTCCTCCCACAAGGAGAAGAGCTATGCTAATCCATTTGCCCCTTTGCTGTCCAGTCATCAAAAGATGTGAATGACACTTTGGATTTGAGAGCATGCAAAGCATTTCTTAATCTTCATATATTCCCTGAATTGTCAATTAGCCTTGGAGGAAGGCTTTATTCCCAATTAGTCAGCAGAGCTAACAAATGCTTTTCAGATTGTGTTTTTGTTTAACATTCTTTTTTTTCATTGATAGCACATCCCATTCATATTGTCCACTACAGAAGACATTTTCCCTAAGGCATGCCCTGTAACTGTTAGAGTTTTAGCCGTATCACTTGCCGTAACAGATGAGATTAATGCAGCTTTTCAACCATCTTTAAGCAAGAATATTCAGATGTGTTAGCAGCTGCCCAGATTCTTAAGAACTCACTAATCCTTTAATCTCCAGACAGTTTTTTTTTCATAAAAAATTCACAAGCAAAACAAATGCAATATGGATCGAAAAATTTAATCAGCATGCTTAAAATGCAATTACATTCATCAGGGTGTTCTGTTAGGCTGGGTATTAAATCTAGGCTTTATTCAATATCCTCCTTTTATTATAAAGCAATATTTTTCCACTCTGTAAACCATCTGATCCCTAGGCTAATGTCCTCTCTGACTAAATATTAAAAAGAGGAAGCACTATGAAAAATGAACCGGAGAAATATTCCACTTATTTCCGTGGCAAAAGTTCAAATCTGACGCTCTCTGAATCTTTCTTCATAAATGACCAGCTGATTTAACCATTCAGAATTCTAAAGTTATGGTTCCAAACAATTGCAATAAAATTATTCTGCTATTGTAATGTCACATATATATTTTTTCCCCTACTCGCCTCCTCAGTTCAACATAAATGTTGACAATCTAAACTAAAAAATAATAGGTTATTGTTTCTAATTCAGTGTTCTCAAAGTTTAAAGGCAGGAGTGGTTTCTTGATGAAAGCAGAGAATTCTCAGAAGTTAAGAAAAATCCATCTAGGTTATATTTCTTCAGTTCTCTATTTCACATCTAATAGCATTCAACTGTAACCATAGCTTTGAAATAAAGAGCTGTCCAGCACAACATGATTTGAAACAGTCGGGAGCTTCTTTTAAGTCTCTGCCCTAGCTATAACATAGTGGTTGGAGTTTTGTAAGACATATGGAAGTTAAGTGAAGCAGTGGTGGGAGTTCAGGGATTTCCACTGACATATGCCAGTGCTGGAGTAAAGGAAACCTGTTCAAAAAAGATGCAGAAATACCAAGACATTAAGCCTCAATTAATATTTAGTGGACTGTTTGTAAAATCTGTGAATCACCCAATTATGCACTAAGCTAGTGGACCTATTTTTTTCCCCAAAATGAAATTCTGCAAATGGAAACAAAGAAAAGTAACTTTACAATGTCATCTTTTCCCACAATAAGTGAAAACAAAACAAAAAAATCAACCCATCATTTTCCAATGATTATTTTAATAATATTAAAATATATTATATACAACTAATTCATTTGCCACTGTGGGTCTGCTAAGCCCAAATTAATTCACTGTAAGAACAAAAAAAGAGATAATAAGCTTCCAATACAGGCGTGACTTAAGAGCACATTTTCTTTTGTCCATATAAATTCTTCCTTCTATATTCAGCCTGTACCCCAAATTAGTCCCCTTTAGGCTTGTTGTTCACAAGGTATTTTGAAGTATCGACCTTGAAATACTATCTCCTTGATATTAGGAGCAGTAAATTAGAAACCCTGAAGATGTGACCTTTGCTAGAGTGGCTCCATTTCTGAGTGACAAAGGACACTCCCTTGTGCCCTGTGTTAGTCTGTGGTTGGACAGACCACAATCTGAATGATTCAGAGAGACATACAGTGGAACCTCAGGTCATGGACTGTATTCACTTCACAGTTCTTGAAAAGATGGACATGGTCATGTTACTGTGGGAAAGATGGTCATGGTCATGTTCATGATCTGATGCAGAGTTTGGAATAAATAAAAAATTGCCAAATGTGTCCTCTGCTTTTTGAACTTCATTATAGGCAAACAAAAGCATTGATGAACCACTGTACCACTGTACAACCAAATACTTGCATGTGGTATGGTATGGCAGGATTTCTCCCTTTTAAAGGTTGAGATTGAATCCTGAATTTTGGCACTGTCTTAAATCTAGCCTAATGGGTTAAGATGCCACATGTCTAGGCATTTCTAGGTTCACTTGAACCTCTCAGGTCTATCTTTTTTGAAATATGGAAAAGTAAAATAGCAGTTAACATCACCTTTGTACACCACTGCTATATTGTAGGTTGGCTCAGAAATAAACTAAAAATAAAGGAAGATCTCTCTTGAAACCCGATCAAAATTGGTTAATTTCCACCTCTGAAAACAGTGGACATTCCAGATAAGAAGGACAATGAAAAATAACACAAGAATAACAATTGGAAACATCAAAGTAGAAAGATAATTTATCTGTGGCTTGCTTCTACTAGATGCTCAGCTGACCTTGACGGCTGTCATTCTAGTTTTCACAAAACATATTCACCTCCAAAGATAGAACCACTCTCATCTAGCAAGCTGCATGCAAAATGGATTTTTGAGGAGGTAATGGTTCAGGTTTCTATATAATTTTCTCATATCAATTTCTTTTTAAAATTCTTGCTTAGTCTTATACAATAAAAACAATTAGAATGACTATAACCAGCAAGATTTTTCTCAGTAAGATTACAGGAATCAGCTTCGTGCCATAAATTTCAACATGGAAAAGTTTTGTAGCTAGAAATTTCTGCTTTATAGACATTTCTATCACTCAAATTAGGATAATCATTATTGTGACAGCATATTAATATCTGACACCCAGAAATACATGGAGGTATGCTCAGTGGACTAAGACATGGGTCACTATAGTTATAAAATACTACAGGTGAAGAATGAGTGTGAATGATCCAAATTTTGAGATATAATTTTTACTTTCTTAAAATGGCTTCAGATCACTTTAAGCACCCTACTATTATAAAAACAAAGAATAATTGTTTTTATCTAATATTCATTAAAATTCATATCAATCTTTAGTAAGACTCTTCAAAACAGGTGTAGCACCATAGCTATTCGTTCTTTTGAATATCCCCATAGACATATTCATAGTTAATCTAATTACTTGAGTGTAGAAGTGTTACTTTCCAGTGTCTTAATATAACTGCTGTTTGATTTACTTTAAGATATCATACAATTCTAAGAAAAATAAAAATAATTGCATGTATCAGGTTTTAATGCAAAAGATGTAGGGCTTAAAGTATGATTCAAAGTTAACCTTGTTTTGTCTGACAGTTGATACAATTAAATAATTACAGCTCATCTTAAATTGTTTCAGAAGCTCTTCAAAAAATCATCACTTTTCAAACTTATCTGCTTGCAACAGAAAGAGGCATATCACAATTTGTCAGTAAAAACTGAGGTGAGGTACAAAAGGTGCCCTTAGAACATGTGGCTCAGTAAAAAAGAAAAAGAACTTTAAAACAAATCCAGAAGGGCTAGCCAAATAGCTTGGCTACAAGCAGGCACAAGGGCAGGCATTCAGTCCCTGGGCCTGCTCTACTGGCCCCACCCCAGGCGGCTAGCTGAGATGGCAATTGAGACTGGGCACCTTCTCATGTGCCTATAATACCAGCTCTTGGGAGGCTGTAAATAGGTGGATCACTACAAGTCCAATCTAGTAGTGAGACACTGAAAGCTCTGTAGACCCTTCCTTAAAATACATAACTAACTAACTAACTAACTAAATAAATAAATAAAATAAAACAAATTGACAAATGAGCAAGCCCCACAGTCAATATGACATGAACATTCAGCAATCATTTTAAGGTTTGAAAGAAAAATACTTCACATACTAAAAATGATTTTAAAGAAAAAAGTCGAAGTGGGAACATTATATGTCAAAAATATGCTAAGAACATGGATGGCTTCAGTTTTGTTCAACCCAGACGGTTATTTTAAAATTATTGTGAGGCCAGAGCATCTGAGGTAAAATATGCACTGGGTCAAAATGGTGCTGAATGAGCCGGGCGTGGTGGCTCATGCCGGTAATCCCAGCACTCGGGAGGCTGAGGCAGGAGGATTGGTGCAAGTTAGAGACCAGCCTGGGCTACAAAAGTGAGCTCAAGGCCAGCTTCAACTGCATAGCAAGACCCTGTCTCAAAAAGACAAAAAAAAAAAAAAAAATGTACAAAATGGTGCTGAACAGTTATCTTGAATTCACTAGCATTTTATTCTTTGCCAAACTGCAAGTTGTTGCTTCTTGTTTATTAGATATATAGCACACATTGAATATAAGGTAGGAAATAACTAGTTGGATAAGTTGGCTACTATAAAAGGATGAATTTTTACATCATCTAGCAAGTATTATCAGGATCATGTACAAATATTTGAATAAACTTGTATTTGAGTTTTTCTCTTTATTTTATTATGAATAGACAGTAGCAAAAAAGTTAAGGAAATGTGCTGAATATTTAGAATACGGCAACTTTAACACTACATTATCAAGAAGAACTAAGTGTTGTTCTTGGGGAAAAAGGTGAAGAGATATGAGCAGATGTTAGGTATTTTGTGTTTTAATTACATTAAACATTCTGAGTAACTTCTATCACATAGGTGCTTTAGTTAAGCTAGAGAAGATATATATTGATATTTTCAGCTATCAAGATATTTTTGAAACAGTCAGCAAAAATTTAAATATTAATATGCTGCAAACTGCCTCAAAACAGCACTGCCCTTTCCTGTGCCTTTGAAGCAATTCCCATTCCTCCTCTTCTAGTCTAGGCTGTCATCACTCAGTGTCAATCTCCTTTCACCCTCAGATGCTTTAGACATCTTTGCTCTTAAATTTACCTATCATTAAGAGATTAATGATACCCAAACCAATATTTTCTATCATTTGCCCCTTGAAAACATGATAGAAAAGCTCTCTGACTTCAGTGATAAAAGAAAAATGAGAGTTTTATATCTTGCTTCAATAATTCAGGGGCATTATCACGTGGTTCAATGAAGATTACTGTTACTACATGGAACCTATATTGATGTCAGTCTAAAACAGGAAAATTCTCTCCTATATCAAGTCCATCTCATCACCTTATTGGGAAAAGGGTGTCAATCACTATTACTATCATATGCATCGACTCCAGTCCTTAATACAGTGATGAACATTTTTCAGCCACTGCTATTAATGCTCTATTTATTCCTCAAGGATAATACTCTTATTTTTGCTGATGCTAAATTATTTGTTTGTTGAAATACTGGGAAAAAAGATGCTCCAGTCTGCTTTTATTTTTTCCAGTCTGCTTTGGTCTCCCACTGCTTGCTGAAGAGACTAGGCTTTTCTTAGCTCAATATTATCTATAGAAATAGTGAGTCAGACAACCCTTTCTATGATATTATTAAGCAGCTGGAATTTAAAGGTCTTTTCCATAAGACAAATAATAAATAAATAAAAAGTCAAGAGATGGTCTCCATGGTGGTACTATATTTTAACCTCTTAAACTTTTCATGCAACTGCTGTCTCACTGCAGTCTACTACTAGGTCTGGTACTGCCGGTTATACTTCTCCGTTACTATCATCCCTTTCTTTGCTAAAAGAAACAAGTGTCAGTTTTCAGGATGTTAAGAAGAACAGTATTCAGTGCCACAAAGCTTCCTGGTGCCCCATTGGCTTCAGACTTTTTTTTTTTTTTTTTGTCTTTTTGAGGCAGGGTCTCGCTATGCAGTTCAGGCTGGCCTTGAGCTCACTTTTGTAGTCCAGGCTGGTCTCGAACTCACACCAATCCTCCTGCCTCAGCCTCCCAAGTGCTGGGATTACAGGCGTGTGCCACCACGCCCGGATGGCTTCAGACTTGAAATGCAGAGCAGACCCTTGCGTGACCGTGTGTGAGATATCCATCACACACAGACCTCCCTTTTAACTTTTCCCTCTTCATTTACCTGTTGTCCATCAGTCACTTGAAGACTCCTGAGTAAGCAGTTGAGGATGCCTTGCTCTTAAATAGAAATCTATTTTCTATATATGGTAGGTGAAACTTTATTTCTAAGATGCCTTTATTCCCGTGATTGTTGAAAACCCTTCTATCTACTCCTAAGACTTGAATTAAAAATTACAACTTCCATGAACGTTCAGGAAATACTTGTGAGTTCTAGCAGAATCACACCATTGCTCTGCTAGGAACAGCCATTGCGTCTTTCTGGCTCACATCTGGAGATCGTTGTTCTCGCCTCAGAAAGCAGCACAGACTCTTCCCTTATGGAGGCAACGGTCTGGGCTATTGCCTTCATGTAAAGCCAAGCATGGGCACATACATAGAAACACGCACGGTCTCAAAATATTCCTTTTACCTAACTCCTAAGCCCATGCAAAAGAAAGCTGATGTGAATATAGAATTATGTTGGTTTTTAATGTTTAGAGTTTCATATTATTTACAACAAATAATAGATAATTCTTAAGTTATATTTTGCCATTACTTCCCAACAAATAAGGACAAAAAATTAAAAAAGAAAAAAAAAAGTCCTTTACTCACAGTCATTCCAAAAATATTATTAGCAGATTTTACTTAGTTTGGTTATGTGTTGAACAACTGTTCAATGAATATTTTCTTATCTAGGAAATTTCCATTTGGACATTTACCCATAAGAAAATTGGTATCTTACTACCAGATGAAAAATGTAATAATACTTGAATTTTCCCAAAATGTAGCTTGAAAATGAAAACAGCAAGAATATCAGCCCTCCATGTAGAGCTTATGAACAATCTTTTTCTCCATGAAAATATAAGGAAGTGATTATTGTATTGGTAAGTTTTACTGTTGCTGAGCTGGGACAAAATACCCAATGCTCATAACTTAAAGAGGAGATTTAACTTAGCTCACAGTAACATACCATGGTTGGCTGGGTTCAGAGGATGATCACAGGTAAGAGGCCCAGGGATGCCAAAATGCTTGCTTCATGGTAGGCAGGATACAGAGAGTGGGGCAGAGCACCAGCCAGAGACCCATCTGCCAGAGGCTACCCCCAGGGACCCACTCTAGCAGCGCACCTGCCTTGGCCATCACTGGACTAATCCTCTGAAAAACAGCACCTCATGATCTCATCCTCTGTCAGAGTTTCTGAATCTAGTCAAGCTGATATTTAAGGGGAATGGGCACAGTTAGCATGGTAGTTTTATTATGTACAACTTCGTCATCCACAGTTGGAAAGGGCTGATGATTTCTATATGAAAAATAATCACTGCCCTGCTGAAAAGTTTTTACATTCAATTTTAAATAAATATTTTATTGATATAACCTGCATCAAAGAACCAATAAAAACACAAACATATATTTCAATAATTTTTTCACAAATTAAAGCAAGCTAAGCCTTGTGGCACACCATCAGTACCCAGACACAACTTTTATGTCTCTTACTCCTTTAACTTTCAAAAGGCAATAGGCATCCTGACTTCTGGATGTACCTATTTATTTTAATTCTTTATAATTCACTTAAAAGAAATGATAGTGTATGTATGCTTTTGCATTTGTTCTTTTTGTCAAGGTTGTATTCATATAATTCAACTATGCCATACTGAAAACTATGGTGCACATACTTTTTAATTATAGTATGGTATTCTAGAATTCACTTTACACAACTTTAATCATTCTAACCTACTATTAATTGAAATTTATTTTTTATTGTTTTTTAATTTTTATTTTATTTTTGTTCTTGTTTCAGAACTTTTTTTATTATTTATTTATTTTTTTCTTGTTTCAGAACCTTTGTTTATTCACTCATTTTTAAGGCCAGCCCAGCCCACCCTGGGGGCAGGGCTGGTGCAGCATGTGGTGCTGGGGATCAAACCGCAGTCCCTGAAGCTACCCAAGCTGGCACTTTAGACCACTGAGCCATTCCACCAGGCCGTGTTTCAGAACTTTTGTTTCTCTGTTTATTTATTTTTATGGCTGGCTCAGCTTGCTCTGAGGGCAGGGCTGGCGCAACATGTGGTGCCTGGGATCGAACCGCAGTCCCTGCAGCCGCCTGCAGGTGCTTTGGACCACTGAGCCATCCTGCCAGGCCCCTTAATTGAAATTTAGTTGTTATCAACTAATGCTATAATGAATATTCTTGTTCTTTGGGACATATCTGTGTATGTCCTAAGAAATGTATATATATATATATATATATATATATATATATATATATAGTATATATATAAATGTATATATATACATTTATATATATATATAAATGTATATATATAAATGTATATATATACATAAATGTATATATATATATATATATATATATATATATTTGGGAGTATAAAGTGATGCAAGGTGAAGTGAACTTTTTATTATTTATTTATTTATTATTTATGGCCTTGGGGATCAAACTCAAGACCTTGTTCTTGCCAGGTAGGTGCTTAAGCTACTGAAGTATACTCCCAGCCCTAGATTGCCTTTATTTTGTTTGTTTTTTTTTATACAGTGGAATATTACTCAGCTATAACGAATAAGAAACTAAAAGACTTCATATATAAGTGGCTTTACATAGAAGATATACTCATAAGTGAATTAAACTAGACCTACATGTGCAAATATCGTATAGTCTCCCTAGTTAAGAACTAAAAATAAGAAATAAAAATGGAAAGGAATAACACAACTGAATGGAAATCAAGAACTTAAGGGTTGAACAATAAAGAGACTTCCAAGATAAGAAACATGGCAGGGGCAAAACCATGCATTTATATACATAACATGAACTAGACAATGGTCCTAAGAACCTCCAACAGATTTTTCACACTGAGGATACCAACGTATAACACTAAAACTGTACTTGGAATGCCTGTCTTTATTTTATTCTGGATATAATTTTTCCCGGTTATATTCACCATAAAGGTCTTCTCTCACTGACTTGTCACCCTCCAAAAGATTTCCTCTGATGAACAGGTTTTGATATTATTAAAATTAGATTTATAGCTCTTATCCATCATACTCAATGACCTGGTAGACACGAGTCCATGTATGCATCCTCAAGCTAATAAACAATAGTCTGCTTTCTTCTGGAAACCTGTATTTCACCTTTCACTTTAAACTTTTCAATTTACTGTGATTTGATTTTTGGTGTGAAATAGGCATTGAGATTTCCTTCTACATGGACCTCTGAAGTTCCAGTACCCTTCATAGTAACGCTCAGCTTTGTCCACTATTTCCTAAAATGACCACTGCCATGTAAGTGATCATCTATTTTGTCATGGTTTGGGATTTTTTTGTAAGGGAAATAATACAATATAATTAATATAATACAATATAATATATATGCATTTTATAATATTAATCTCTAAGAAGTCTCTCAAAGAATAACATACAAGAAATGCAGAAAATCTGTCCATACACATAAACACTAAAGAGTCTACCTGAAGGCCTGGATCCTAATATTCTGTATGAGTCCAGCTGGAAATATAGAACTCATAAAAATGCCTCTCACAAGTCCAAGTGGAGGCCCAAAGCCCACAGTAAAGTCTCATGCACGTCCAATTCATAGACCTGTGCTGGGAAGGTCCAAGGATCAGTAGTGGAAGCTAGAAAGTCTATGCCAGTGGGATAAAGGATCTGCACAGCAGGCTGAGGGGTCTGAACTGGAGCTAGAAAGAAAACTCAAGGCAAGCACCAGAGGTCCTAAAAGGTACCCTGGCCATCCCCAGAAATAGTGAGGTCCCAGCTCCCTCAGCAATGAGGAAAGCTGAGTTCCCATCAGGAAAGCCAATGCGACAAGCTTCTGCATGAGGCTGAGCAGTGCACTACCTTCCCCTCCTTAGTGAGGAAGTGATGCCCGAGATGAGGACCAGAGCTCCTCCAGAGTTCTTTAGGAAGGCCAGCATGACAAGGTCTTCCAGCAGCACAGCCTAAGAGAACTAGCAACTTCCAAGAGCTTCTACAAACAGTGTTTCAGCGCCTTCTTCTGTTCTGCCTTTATGCTTCTGGCAACAACCCTCAGGCGGGTCTCCTGCAGCCAGCACCATACTAGCTATTCAGCTGGGTGAAGTAAGTTGACCATCAGTTAGAAATTTGCTACATATATGCAACTCACTTAGTCTATTTCTTGAAACACTTACCACTAATACACATTCTTATGTCCTACAGCATTTTAAGTCTCGGCACTGAGTGCTTTTAGTGTTCCAAATTTGATCTTTCCCTTACACATATTTCACTACTTTATCTTTGCAAAATTATATTACTTTCAAGATGCTTTGCATAAAACAAAAAGAAAGAAAGAAAGAAAGAAAGAAAGAAAGAAAGAAAGAAAGAAAGAAAGAAAGAAAGAAAGAAAGAAAGAAAGAAAGATGAATCTCTAAGCCCCGTGTTGTGGCACACATCTACAATCCCAGCAGTCTGGGAAGCTGAGTCAAGCAAATTTCAAGTTTGAGTCCTACCTTGGCAATTCAGAAATTTAGTGAGACGCTCTCTCACAATAAAACAAATGAACCAAAAATGTGGCTGGGTCGTAGTTCAGTGCAAAGGCCCCAAGTTCATTGCCCAGTGTAGGAAATATACAAAGACAAACCTTGAATAGAAACTGATTGAGACTGCATTTATTATATCAATTAGTTTCAAGAGAACCTGTAACTTTCTATTACTTATAAATTTTGGTGCTTGAAAGAGGATTATTTTTTCACTTATTTACCACTTGACTTTTTAAAGACTATCTTTTACTTTTCTCCTTTAGATACTTCTTATTAAAAGCAAACATTAAAATAATAATATGGGGATAATAAGGGGGATAAATTAAATCAAAGATTTTTTGCTTGAAGGAATTAATAAGATTAATAATTTCCTTGTGAAAGTAACCCAGGACCACAAATTGGTAGTATGTAAAATGAAGTGTTGTCAACACTACAGATTACAGAAAATTAAAAAAGAAAATATAATAAATATCTTCATGCTAATGCATTTCAAACAATAAACACAAAATAAAATTCCTAGAAAAATACAAATAATCAAAATGACACAAAGAAATAGAAAGGAATTATACTACACCTATTAAGTAAATTGAATCTATAATCAGAATAATGTCATCATGAAACTATAAGAGCAGTTGGTTTTATATTTCTCATTCAACCGTCTATCTTTATGAGAAGAGAAAAAAAACATACTTCCCTACTCATTATATTATATCAACATAATCCTGACACTACAATCATCACATTAAAAATACTACTATGTCAAGAAGGGAAATTTATAATTTAACTTGCTTTATGAATGGATTTTTAAAACCCTACAGTGTGCGTGCAACATACCATAATCAGGTATGTACATAAATTATAGCAAACCAAAAGGAAGGATCTATGTAATAAGGGTTTTCATATCTTGACTAAGTTATGTTTTTTTCAGGAAGACAAGGCTAACTTACTACTCAAAAATCAATCCATGTAATTGTCATATTAACAAAATAAATAACTCTTAGGCACTTAGCAAATTTAGAATAAACATTTCAACAAACATGCTTTTTTTTTTTTTTAAATAACAAGATATTCTTTAAACAGGGCCTTGCTATGTAGTTCTGGCTGCCCTTGAAGCTCACCATGAAGACCAAGCTGGCTGTAAATTAGGGTGAAGTTCTTCCCTCAGCCTCCCCAGTGCTGGAATTATAGGCATGCTCTATTCTTGATTAAAATAAGAAAGCTACTGGCAAACCAGCTATATAATGGGTTCAATAATATTGTGACAATAACAAAACCCTTATTGCAAGTATTATGCTTAATAATAAAATACTAACAGTCTTGTCTGCACCTGGCAGAGAAGCAATGATACATATTGTTAGCATTTTTAGTCAACATTTTACTGAAGAAACCATGAAAATGAAGAAAGATAAAGAAATAAAAAGGTTTAAACATTAAAAGAAAAGAAATAAAGGGATTGTTATAATTTAAAAATAATTAAATGAAAAATTTGTGTAAATAAAAAATTACAAACTCAAATAAATGATAAAAAAGAGGAGCTCAGAAAATCTAGATGTAAAAAGTCAAAATAGAAAAAAAAAAATAATAGTTTTCTTTCTACCAGCACTAATATTTGAAAATGAAAATATTGAAAATATCTGAATTACAAAGTTATATAAAATGTGTGCCTAATAACCTATGGGAAGGTGGATGCTTTAACTAACTATGGTTTAAAAGATACAGCAAGAATGTCACTGTAGGGCCTGGCAGGATGGCTCAGTGGTCTAAAGCACCTGCTTGGGAAAGCTTGGGCGGCTGCAGGGACCGCGGTTCGATCCCTGGCACCACATGCTGTGCCAGCCCTGCCCTCAGGGCAGGCTGAGCCGGCCATGAAAATAAATAAACAAACAGAAGTTCTGAAACAAGAAAAAAATAAAATAAAAAATATTTTTTAAAAAAGAATGTCACTGTAGCAACTGCTGCTGCGATGCCAGTCTAGAAAGCCTGCCTGGCCACCCGTGCTCCCCCCGCGTCCTCTCTGCTCTCTGTTAGACACTGAGCTGTGTGTATGACTGCAGACTGCTCTTTATTCATTCACTTTCTGTACCCAGTTAATCTTCTCATTTCCTTTTGGTAAAAGGAAGAAGACTGTTACAGACATGAGATCTACATGTCCATAGCTTATCACGTTTAGTCACAAAGTCTAAACATAGTATAATGTTTATTGAGAGACACTTCTATCACAATCATGTGAAAAAAGACTTTTAACAATGACATAGAAGTGAAACAGAAAGACAGTATAACAGCATCTTTCAATGTTGTTCTATCAGCATTTTAAAGTAGGCAAAATTCCTTAAAGATGTTAGAGGTAGTATAATTCTGTAACATATACACATTCAGATATTTTAAATAAAAATTTATTAAGAGAATTCTGACATATACTTGCAGGGCATCATTTCTAGACAGGTGTTATGCTCTTTTCTGAGTGTATATAATTCTTTGTGCGTGTATATGTATATACTCTAATATATTTTTTTTCTAATGTAAGAGTAGTGCTAGAACTTGCAGAATGGTGCTTTTTGCATTTATTCTTGGAAAAGATGTGAAAATTATACTTCATTCCCTCAATCAAAAAAAAAAAATTCAAGGGCAGTTGAGATAGCTCAGCAGCCTGAGCACCTGCTTAGGAAGCACAGAAGCTGGGATTCAATTCCTGTCACCACATTGCACATTGGCCATGCCCCTAGGAATGCTGAGCTGCTGTTGAACACCTGTAACCCCAGTGCTGGGGAGGCCAAAAGCAGGAGGATCACGATGTGTGTGAACTGTGTAGTAACCCTATTGCAAATACATTTAAAAAAAAAACCCACAAAACTTTGAAGTATCAAAAGTGTCATTGTGAAAATGTTTAAATACCTGTATATTTCCTTAATGCTTCTGCTTAAAACAATCCACTCCGTGTAAGCCATACTCCCAGAACATTAGAACCAAAATTGTATCATACTTTTTATGAGGCTCCATTTCTTGCTAAAATCATATAAAATATATTTCTCTTTTTTCAGTTTTTTTCTGAAGTTTTCTGAATTGTAATGCAATTTATTAAATAATAAAAGGAACAATAGAAAAGTAAACTTTCAATAAGAACAAATGACAATGCTGCATAAGCTTCAACATATTCTTAGAAAAGAAAAGCTATACACAACTTTTCAGTAAATTATTAGGCAACTTTCAGGGCTGGCCAAATAACTCAGGAGATTAAAGCACCTGCAAGCAGGTGAAAGGATTGGGGGTTCGATCCCTGAGACCTGCTGTGCTGGCCCCAACCCCAGAACCCTGCTGAGATGGCAATTGAGGCTGTGCATGGTGTTCCATGCCAATCTCAGCTCTTGGGAGGCTGTAAACAGGAGGATTACTATGAGTCCGATGTAGTTATGAGACTCTGAACACCCTGTAGACCCTTCCCTAAAATACAAAAACAAAAAGCAAGAGAAAAAGAAAAAAAAACAATAAGTTATTTGGCAATTTTTAATACAATCAATTCACTTAAAAACTGTTTGTGGTAAATTCTACCACAGAGGCACAATTAGACTGAAGATTAATATTTTACACAACAGGGTTAGCAGCTTAGGAAGATGAAAGGCTCATTTGCAAAGAAGTCATTTAAGTTTCCTCTCTGGGAAGTGCGTGTATTTATTACTATAAAATTAAAGTTTATAGTTAAGAATTTTATGACAATAAATGCCCTGCTGTCTTCCAGAAGATGGCGGAGGGCCCCTTCGGCTTGGAGAAGGCAGCAGCAGTTGGCCTATGATGAGGACAGAAGGATGCCGCCATATTTGAAATAGGAAGGCAGGCGTTGCTCAGGGAGACACATATGCATCCACCCACGAGTAAAATGTCAGGAATGTTTAAATGCACACTGTGTTACAGATAAACGCTTTAGGAAGCAGGGGAAAGCCAAAGGGGGAGGGAAGGCAATGAGGAAGGTGGTGTGCGGCGACAGAGGGACAAAGGATGGCACTGAGGAGGAGCTGGATACTGAGCACAGGGAGCAGAGCCAGGAGCCTGAGAAGCCCCACGCGCACCCCATGACCTGAAGGTCTGACAGCCACTGCCTCAGAAAACAATTACAGCTCCGAGTCTCTAACGAAGGGGATGTGTGAAGGTGTGTTCAGTAGACAATGTCCCTAGAAGTGAAATTACAAATTTTGTGAAATTAAGTCAAAGGTAAAATTTTGAAGATTAATAAAAAATAGAGTTGCTAGCGTTGAGTTGCTTCATGGAGTTTAGTAAGAAATATACCTTTTTTTTTTTTTCAGGACCGTGGTTCGAACTCAAAACCTTGCACTTGCCAGGCAGGCACTTGTGCCATGGAACTATCTCCCCAGTGCCAGAAATGTAACTAATTAAAGCAGAGAATGGAGAGCCCACAGTGAAGATTCATAAAGGACTTTCTTTTTGCCAGTAATAAGAAAATTGGAAAGATTATCCTTTTTAGACAGAGGTAAATACTAGTTATAAATAAGAACTAAACATCTGAAATACTACAAGTGCCAGACCTGAGATGCAAATGACAATCTAGCACATGCGGTATTCTCATTCCAAGTAGAAAATGTATCACTTCATGCAGTGTGATGGTCCCATCGTCCTTGGTCTCACAGATAGTTATATAGCTAAAATTAACTCAAATTTGTTTACTAAAACTGTGAAGAGTTATTCACCAACCAACAAAATGGAAGTGTCAACATTAACCAGTTTCCCTTTTTTCTTTCTTTCTTTTTTTTTTTTTTGAAATCGCTAGAAAAGATCTTTTCATAGAATGATTCACAAGTAAATGTCTCTCACCCTGCCTTATAGCACGCTTGTCTCCTTGTATGGTTAACACTGCTTTAATTATCAGAGTCATACTTTTGAAATGGAATTTTATAGCCGGGCATGGTGGCTCATGCCTGTAATCCCAGCACTTGGGAGGCTGAAACAGGAGGATCAATGCGAGTTTGAGACCAGCCTGGGCTACCAAAGTGAGCTCAATGCCAGCCTAAACTACACATTGAGACCCTGTCTCAAAAAGACAAATAAATAAATAAATAAATAAATAAATAAATAAATAAATGGAATTTCATGAAAAGTGTAATGCACTCTTTTATTTCTATAAGCTTAGGTGGTAAAGTTACACAAGTCAATGCCCATTTTACTTAAAAATATGGTATGTTCGATTAAGCTTATCAGTACAATTCCCCAAAGCCAAATTTAAACTATCCTCAAAGTTACAGAGGTATTTCTTCTTTTATAAAATAATCACACAGTTAATCCTGACTTGCTATTAAGTCAGTCCCTTTGTTTTGTAATAGAAATGTTTGGGGACTAGTGCCTCATTTTGTTATTGCTTTAGAATTGAATTGTTTATGATCTCAGATCGTACGTAAAAACAAAAATTTAGTATTTCTTAAAAGCCTGGTAATATTCAATCATCCCCACTTGCATAACTACATCTATTGATCTGAGCAACAGATCTAATGATAAAAATAGTTAATATATCAATCATAGTTAATAGCTATTCTTGTTTTGAAAATCTGTAAACTCTGCATTGTTATATGTTACCCTGTTTGTATTTTTCTTGCTCTTGCTTTTACTCTTCAAAATAAAAGAAAATTATTTAAACAACAAAAAAAACTGAATGTGAAAATGATAGCGTATGATCCACGGAACTAACAGTTTACACATTAACTAGTGGTCAGTTTTGTAAAATGTGCTTCTTCAATGTGTAATAAACAGAAAGAGCAAAAATGAGTAAGAAATGTGAATGTTTTCCATTGATTTCTTGACTTCTTTCTTGAAATAAACAAATTATACATTTCAACTTTATATTGTCAAAGTTAAAACAAAACAAAGTTGTTAATGCAATTAACGTATTTCTTTTACAGACATCTACAATAGTGTGAAAATATAATTAGAGATTATTTTATGCCAAAAATATTAGCCATCCATCCTAAATATTTGTTAAAAATTCCAGAATCTTTCAAGAAAAACCCAAACCCATTGCCATTGTAAAGCACATAATTGTCAATTCAATTGCTTGGTGAATATGAAGAAAAACTTTATACCATGCTAATATTATGTTGGACACGGACAACTCTAGTTACTCTCTGTAACTAGACCATTTGGGCTTTCTAATTACTCCTATTATTTTCTAATGGTTCTACCTAATACTGATTAATTTCTAGCCATAAGAGCTTCAAAAGATTGTGAGAAACCTCTCTTAAATTGATGTTGTCTTTGTTTTACCAAACACTAAAAAAACTAATAAACAAGTTTGTTCCTGTCAAATTTTAGATTAAAAAACAGATTGCTCCTTTAATGTGATAACGGAGTTAAAGCTGATGAAGTCACCTCAATTATCATGGTCCCTGTGTTTATTGCGAGCTACTTACCTATGAAAGATAATCACCTTGGCGTTTCAGCTTGAAAGAGATTCACACATTTAAAAGTTTGTCATTTTCCCCATTTCTGGCTTCCTATTGGCATAATTAAAATTTTTGAGAACAAATATCTATTTTTTTTCCATAGAAATTCCTCATGCTATGAGACTAACACCTAATTTTGTAGGCACACAGAGCTCTTTCTATCACCACTGGAGTAAATCTGTCTCAGCAGTGAGACACTGGATAACAGCTGATTGTCTTAAACTAAAACCGAGTATTCTGGTTTGATTGCAGTGTTGGGATTTTGTAATAAATAAGTAGGTTTTAGGAGACACCCACTCGGGACCTCCCTCCTGTCCCTCTCTCACACAGGAGCTTTCTTTCCCTCAATAAATATGATCTGCTCATTTAAAATAAACAAATAAATAAATAAATAAATAAATAAATAGGTTTTGGATCAGTTTGGGCACTTGGTCTTTAAAAGATTACTAGTCTATAATATCTCTAGTCCATAATATCACTATTATACAATAACAAATAAAGATAATTGAGTATAAAATACATTTTATGTAATGATCCATCTTTGGGAAATAAAAGAAAATATAATTCAAAAGGAATGTGGGATAATAAGAGACAAAACTGGCGAAACACAAAAATAATTGAACATGAGCAATATGTAGAAAAACCTAGTAGCTGGAGATAATGATCATCCTTTATAATTTTCCTCAGCTACAACAGCTGAACCATGCCCAATACAGATACATGCATCAGGGTAAGAGTATATTTACATAGACATCATCTGTTCTATTTGGAATATTGGCAGACAAGTTTATATTCAAGAAAGCATATACTTGGAAGAGAGTATCTTTAGAAATAAAATGCTTTATTTATAGCCAAAACAAACACAAGTAGAGCACTTAGACATTCAGCTTTATTTTGAATTCTGTAGATGATAAAAAAGATCTGTTTGTAAGCTTTCATATACAAGGATTATTTTGTATCATTGAAAATGTATTGTCTTGGGCTGGCAAGACAGCCCAGTGGACTAAGCACCTGTTTTGGCAAGTACAGGGACAAGGATTCGATCCCCAGTCCTGCATCCCTTGCCAGTCCCACTCCCAATGTAGGCTGAGCCAGCAAAAGAGTCTGGGTGTGGTGGTACATGTCTATAAACCCAGAATTGTGGAGGCTGAAAACAGGAGAGTTACCATGAGTTCATTTCCCAGAGTGAGATCCTATACCAAATACATAAATGAAAAAAGAAAATGCTGTATCTTGTGTGGGTTCCGAATTTGCTGTTATGTCTCTAAAACATCAATGAGAAAAATACAAACAATTTGAGTTCTGAGAAGCAACTGAAGGATGGGAATAGAAGCTAGGAAGTTTTTGACTATCTTTCAGAATTATAAAGTTAGCAAACTAAAACAACATAGTACTCCAGAAAATGTTATTTAAGGATGGAGATTTAAGAAATAAAAAGAAAATTGACACTCAGTAGTTGAAATTATAGTGTATTATCAATAAAAAGGAATGAAATCAATAAAACAGAAGATCAGCAATGTAGAGGAGTGGTAACTAAGAAACAGCTAAAGGAAGAGCCACCATACAAAATACGTCAAACTCTTCACAGTTGAATTCATCAAACTAAAATATTACAACTGCTTTCACAGTATACAGTATTTTAAAATGGCAGTATAAAGACTAACAGCAAGACACAGGCTATCCAAGGCCTATAGTTGCAACACCTGGAAAGCAACTCGGTGAGGAAAAAAAAAAATCTCTGGTAATCAAGAAAAGGACACAAGAAAACAGGAAACTCTGAAGAGCAACTGAAGAAACTGAACTCATGTAGAGAAAGGAACCAAGCAGTCTGAAACGCAAATGCCTGTTCCTGAGGAGGGGGACCTACCTCCACTAACCTCAGCCAGAGGTCAGCAACCCCAGGGGGAAAAAAACAGTTAGCACAAGAAGGTCCATAGATGCTGTAAACAGCAATAACATCACAGGGTTTTACCTTGCTATTTAGGAAAGAAATTCCTATGCTTGGTAGTCTAGAGGGAGGGGAATCCAGAGCAGCCCTTGGCATATTTCAGAATGAGTAAGCAGAAGTCTTCTGGGAAGGGTGGCTTACGACTGACCTACTTTGTGAATCAGAAACCACAGAACTCTCATATTTCAGGATTCTGCAGTCGTTGTACCTCAGCGCCCTTGTGGGAGACAGCCACACAGAACACTTGCAGAGAAGGCAAAGGTTAGACATAGATGATCCCAGTAATTCAAGCACAGATCAGAAAGGACACAGTGATCCTGCCATGTGTGGACAGAAAGCAATCTAGTTATCCATGTTTCTGAGGGGGGCTGATCTGATAGAGCAGGTATCCAGTGATCTGCTTATGGGCCTGCCCTATTGCCGATATTCAGCACTAAGCTCAGAGACCTTTCCTTATCTGCCAACGGGATCGGGTGTATACTTCAGCTGGCACAGTTGCCATAGGCTGAGGTGAATTGACAGAGGGTTCTAGGAAAGGGAGATGCGGTGAAGGCACTTTACAAATCACATGATAAAAGTTTAATAGAAGAAGCAATTACAGGTATTAAAAAAAGTACATGGAAACGAGGAACAGCTGGACTGAATGCAGCCTTGTGCAGACACAAATGAATGAACAACCAGCGAAAAAGGCAGGGTATGAATCAGTGTGTGCACAAAAATGAGAGCTCGGAAAGAAAAGAGGACATAGTATTGCAGTACCGACCCTAGGAAGAAAAAACTAGTTACAACTAGTTCAAACACAAGGAAGAGCCTGGGACAACCAAAAAAAAAAAAGGAAACACAAGGAAGAAATTTCTAGTCTTGTTTCACATTTTCTTGATTGTTCTTTTTTATGGTGGGGATGAAGATATTCTTTTCTTTTATTCTTTTTTGTTATAGTTATTTATGCTTTTTATTACTTTTACTGCACCCTATTACTTTTATTTGCTCATTAATTGGATTCTTTATCTCACTTTTCTCATCTAAAGATCATTTTCCCTTTTCTTATCAAATTGTACTTCTTTCACTCTTCCCTTTCCCAACCCTTTCACTGTTATCAGTATTACTATGACGTTTTATTAATCTTTAAATATTTTGTTGACACAGTGTTGTTACTGTTGAATTCTCATCTACTGTTAATGGTAGCATAGTTGTCACATTTATTGAACATTTACTGTATGTCAATATTTGGTTTACTTTTTATCGATGTTATTGCATATTTCTTTTTAGTGGTAGTTTTTCTTCATTTTTATTGTTATGTCAATATTCAGTTTTTCTTTCACTTTATTTTATTTTATTTTTTATTATGGCTGGCTCAGCCTGCCCTGGGGGTGGAGTAGGTACAGCATGTGGTCCCAGGGATTGAACCGTGGTCCCTGCAGTTGGGTAAGCTTGCCCGAGCAGGTGCTTTAGACCACTGAGCCATCTTGCTAATCCTTTTCACTTTATTTTTGTTGTAACTTTGTTACCATTTCAAAGGTAGCATAGTGTAATTAATTGGCTTTTACATATATCTATATAAACAAAGTCTACAATAGCTGATCACAACCTCAATACAAAACAACAACAGCAAATATAATAGAAATATGATAATACAAAGCAAGGAAATGCTTCCGAATTACTGCAAAGCATGGATATCAATGGGAATGGTATAAAAACTTAAATAGTTGAATTATATATAATAATGAAATTAGAAACAAAATAAACAGATCAATACGATACTTGGAGACCTCAAAGATGCTAAAACAGGACTGGGGAAATAGCTCTGCAGTCCAAGCACTGGCCTGGAAAGCACACAGACCCTCACTTGATTCCCAGTACTGTATGCTGTGCAGGCCACCAAAACTGGGCACGTTGGTACATGGCTGCAATCCCAGCACTGCAAAGACTGAGAAAGGAGGATCACTATGATTCTAAGCCGTGTTGCAAGACTCTGTACCAAAAAAATCAAGAAATAAATGTTTTCTTAAAATTTAAAAATATGCTAAAACTAAGTAAAACACTCAATAAAAAGAAATGAGTAATGAGCTTAAAGAAGAGAAAAATAAAAGGTTAGTTTAGCTAAACATAATGTTACAAACCATGAATGACTGGTTTAGCAAAGAACAGAACCCATGAAAAGTTACCAAACAATACTACAGGAGATTAAAAAATTAAACTTAAAGTAGGAAGATTAGGGGTGGTTACTGTGGTGATAAAGTGTTAGAAGTAGAATACAGCACTGATGCAGGATAGATCCTAGCGTCTAAATCTTGGAAATGGCCAATATATCCTTTGACGGATGAAGTGATACAAAAAGACGGTATAGTTCTTCTCTGCCATAAGGAAGGATGGACTTGAGTCCCACGTAGGCAAGTGGGTGCACCTGGACATCAGAGTATGAAGTCAAATAAGTCACATTGCATTTCAATGTAAGGTAGGAAGAGCAGTTAGCTGCTTGAGCTGCTGCTAGCTCTCCCTGAGCTCTTGTTCTTAGCTGCCACCAAGCAAGGTTGCCCCTGCCATGTGCCGCTCTGCCTTAAACCCAGCTGGATATGGACTGAAACCTCCAGTTACTGGGAGCTAAATAAGCCTTTCCTTCCCTCATTTTGAGTGTCAGTATTTGTCCCAGCAAAGAGAGACGAGTACCTAAGACACAGAGACCATCATTTGCTGAATTTTTTTGTTTCTTTTCAATTTTTCCATATTAAATTTTAATATGTAACACAATCATTTGCTATAAGGATAAATTTCACATTTTGAAATAACCATGATGAAAAAAATCACAGTTCACAATTTTAAAGCCAAGTTAATACCAAGTCCATTTCTTAGCAAAAGAAGTAAAATATTTACTTTGCTAATTTACTCCTTTCACTATTGCATATCAGGAGCCATTGTCCAGAGATTCCCACTCAAGCATAATTTCTACAGAAAAATTCAAAACATCCAAAATAATTAGATTAATTCATGAGAACACTGCATCCTTGAAACTCTTGTCCTTTTAGTGTTATTATTACTATTATTGTTGTTGTTGTTGTTGTTTGTCTTTTTGAGACAGGGTCTTGCTATGCAGTTCAGACTGGCCTTGCACTCACTTTTGTAGCCCAGGCTGGTCTCGAACACGTATCGATCCTCCTGCCTCACCACACCCAGCTGTGAGTTATTAATATTCTTTTCTTGGCTATTTTATTTATGTATATGTCACACTTATAAAGACAACCTTTTAGAATGGACAAAAAACTTAAAATAGTGGTAAAATATTTTTAAATGATAGAATAGAGCACATAAGAGTGTGCATATTTCTCTTTATTTACCTTAGAAAATGGAAACTATGTGATTCAATCTAAAAGTAACGAAGCGAGAGCAAGATAATATCACAAAGAAAATGCGCAGGAAAATAGTTAAATTCTAACTCAGTATATGAAGTGCAGAGGTCTGACATTCACAGGCATCTATGTATTAACCGGTAAATGAAAGAAAGAATACTTTAAATATCTGATTTTCCCGCCAATTCTTTTTTGTTGTTAGTTGTTTGTTTTTATTTTGTTTTATGTAGTTGGTCCAGGGTCTCACTATGCAGCTTGGACTCATAGCGATCCCCCTGTTTTGAGCCTCCCAGTGCTAGACTATAGGCATGTGCCATCATGCCTGGACTTGGTTGATGGCTCAGCTTCCTGGGGGGTCCAGGCCTGTGTGGCCTGCAGGCCTGGAGATTGAATTCTGGTCCCCGCATTTACCAAAGTAGACACTTGTCCACTGTGCTATCTTGCCGGCCTCCCCCTCACTGCTTGATCTGAGCTTCTTTGAGGGGTTCCTGAATTAGGACCTCATGGAAACTGCATGAGACACCATAGGGCAGAGACAAGGGACACAGACCACCAGGGCGTTTGGGTTCCTTGAAATTCCACTACTCCCTCTTGACCCTGCCTTACAAGATACATGCCTACTCCTGCAGTATTTGTCATTTCCTTTCTTTTTATGTGTGTCCCAACAAGTTATTATTGTTGAAGATTTATAATGTATAGTTATGTAAGTGCATGCGCCACAAGGTGTTATAATGTGCTGTGAGGAATAGTTAAATCAATGTAAATAACATGTCTATTACCTCAAACACCATTTGTGTGTGTGTGTGTGTGTGTGTGTGTGTGTGTGTGGTTAGAACTTCTGAATTTTCTTCTGTTTTGAATTTTGAGGTGTACCATACTATATTATTAACCATATTTTCCAGATGATGCAACAGAAGTAAAAAAAAAAATCGTCCATCCGTCCGTCCATCTGCCTGTCTGTCTGAATTTATCAGCTATCTCTGTACACAGGCATAGATTCTCTATTCCTCAGACTTTGTACCCTTCAAGAGTCCCTTATTCCTTTCAAACTTCTCTGGCACTCTGGAGTTCGCCCCTATTCTCAGCCTCTTTTCTTCTGCCTGCTGCTGTCACACCCTCCATCCTTGGTGGCTGGCCCTTAACACACTCTCTTCCCTGCCTTCATGGTCCAGGAGCAGCTGGAGATCTCCCAGAGGCTTCTGGGGTTGCCAGTACCCATGTTATCCTATGCCATGTCCTGGCAAGGAGCTTTCATTGCCACTGCTAAGAGCTCTCCATTTGGAGGTCCACGTCCAGGCTGCAGCTGGCCACAGACTTGGGCGGAAGCTGGCAGTTTGGCTCCAGGAAGCCCTTGCTCCAATATTCCCTAAAACTCAGGATACAGAATGTGACAGCAAAGCTACATAGCAAACAGTGCCAGGGCTAGCCATAGTGCACAGTGCTATTGGCCACCCGAAATGCTGCATATATGCAAAGCACTAATTTATGTGTATGGATTTAATCAATTTATTTTTCACTCAAGTTACCAACTCTCCATTTGCAAGCATAAATATATTTAGATGGAAGATGTTTTGGCTTAGGCTTCCATGCTCAATGATAACATAAATCAGAAAATTTAAACATTCTATTCAAATAAGATTTCTCATGATGTTTAGGGTTTTTTTTAATTAATTTATTTATTTGGACTGGGGTTCAAACTTGAAATCTTCCACAGGCCAGGCAGGTGCTTATGCTGCTGAGTTATCTCTCTGGCTAGTTTTTAAATTAGCTACAAAATGTTTCATGTTTTTTTTTTTTTTTTTTTTTTTTTTTTTTTTTTTTTTTTTTTTTTTTTTTTTTTTTTTTTTTTTTTTTTTTTTTTTTTTTTTTTTTTTTTTTTTTTTTTTTTTTTTTTTTTTTTTTTTTTTTTTTTTTTTTTAAACTCTATCTGAGACTTTTGAGAAATTCTTAATAAAAAAAATTTAAGTGCCAGTGAGATAGCTCAGTGTACTAAGTACCAGCTTTGGCAAGCCCAGGGACCAGGGTTCAATCCCTGGTCCCACATGCTGTGCTGGCTCTGGCCCAGAGACTGAGTCCCGGTGTGGTGGCAAACACCTGTAATCCTAGTGCTAGGGAAGCTGAAAGCAGCAGGATCACCACAAGTCTGAGCTGTGTAAAGAGATCCTGTACCAAGGGCATAAATGAAAAATAAATAAATTAAACTAAGTGAAATTGTTTAAACGTAAGTGTACCAAATCAACACGGCAATCACTTTCACAGAACACATGCTTCATAAGGTGACTCTCTTCTCGTTTACACAATTACGTAGTTGCATTCACGCAGTGTTGACACTTGCTCTGAACACTTTAACGTTATTTTCTGCCATTACTTCAACTTTCCTTGTCCTTATATTTAATTTTTTACTTCATGGTACCTTTGCTTTCAAATCTATAGCACACTGTTACAATTTACTAAATGTTGAAACATGAAAAGTTCCAATGTAGCGATTGATGAAGATTCTGAAATATGTGCTAGAGGCAGTCACTGCGAGATGGTCTGCCAAAGGTATTTTTCTGTTGTTGTTGTTATTGTTTTAGCCTATATTACATAAGACACGACTTTTGTTCGGTTTTTCTAAGCAACTGGAATCATTCCTAAAATAGGAGTGTTCAGTGTGTATTTTTTTTTAAAGACAAGAGCTTCCAGGAAAATGGATACTTTGCCATAATTTTGAATAGGAGAACAGCAATACTGGAATCAAAACAGGTTAAAAACCAATAATTCCCATATTTATCTGTAGCTAGCTTAAATAACTTTTAATATACCAGAAAGGAAGACACGTATAATGTTACTGAAAATGAAAAACAAGAAAACTGTAAAAGATTGGTTTTACTTATGCTGTAGTTTGATGCTGAAAAATGAACTATGTTATTGACCTGAGTGGGAGATAAAAGGATACCTGATTTATTTTTAAAACATCCAAATATTACTTTTAACATGTTATTAAATGTCTTTAATGGGATTAGATTCTCACTGAATTGTTATTTATGAAAGTTATTATAAGTAAGTTATTATTTTGAATATAAAATAGCCACTCGATGTTTTAAGATAGACTAATACTAAACTATCATAGTATGACACCCTTTTAAGTGATAAAGTTTGAGATGTTTTCTCATAGCATTCTATTGTACAAGGGGTTTGAAGTCCCTTCTAGATATTCACTAACAAGTCCAAGCCTTCCCGATGTTTTTGCGAATAAACATTAGCAAACTGTGTGCATGTGTATTATAAAGATGTCTCTGCTACTGCTCTACAAACTTAACATATAACTGTGTCATCTGCAAGTCTAAAATGATTCTCGATAAATGTGTAACACTTTTGGTTCTTTCCAGCTTCTCTCTCAATTGGTTATTTTCTCATCTCTACTTTTTGTCTTGAAGTTCCTAGACATAAAAGAAAGTGTTCAATTTAAAATACACAGATAATGAGCACCTGCCTAGGTAAATGCGGTTGAGAATAATTTTAGCGACTCCCTAGCTTGCTTAAGAGTTCTTTCTGCTTTGCAATTTCGCTTTGATGAATCATAACAGAAGCGTAATGCTGTAACCAGAAAGGAATATGGTGAATGAAATCACAATATCAAGGCCAGGGAGATAGCTAAGGGATCTAAGAGCCGGCCTGGCGAGTATAAAGACTCTGGTTCCATCCCAGCATGCCTTGCTGGCCTTGGAACCCCAGCGCGCATGCGTTGGTCACTCATCCCTGGTATCCCAACGCTGGGGAGTCTGAGACCGGAGGATAGCTAGGAGTCTTAGCTATATAGTGAGATCCTGTATTCAATAAAAAAAATAAAATTAAAAAAAATCACAGTGTTAGACAAATCGATTTGTGATGTAAAGAAACAGACAGAAGAAGCGCTCTACTGTTGACTACTTGAATGTTCATTATGTGCAAGGATCCACCTGCTCATCTTCCCAGAACTTCTCCTGCGGCTCTTCCCTATTTGGGGACAGTGCTATCATCCAGCCAATTCCTCAGACATAGCACAAGAATCTCTTCGTATCCCTAACCCCATGTAATCACGACTCTTGCCAGTCGTATCTCCAATACAGGCTACATAATAGTCGCATTATTTCCATCTCACTTGATATTGTGCTCCCTAGGAGGAAAGCGAGAGCCTCTTAACTCTTCTTAAAATGAAAATAAATAACAGTATGGCCCTTTTAAGCCCCATAATTGCTTTCTCTTGTAATTAGAATTAAATGCAAACTCATACTGTGACCTATAAAAACTATTTTATGATCTGCCCCTGGGCTCCTCTCTGAACTTATCTCCTACCACCCTCCTATTTCCCTTTGTTTATTATTCTTTGATTTTTTTGCTGTGTCAGGATTATGACTGGCTTACTCCAGTCTAAGAACATGTACACAATATCTACCTTCATAAATACTTTATAGAATCTTAAGTCAAAAGCCCAAGAAGTAATGCTTCAAAATTGTGAAATTGTTTGGTCAGAACTTGATAATAGTGGATTACTGCAACAGTATCAGCCATACCAGCCTCCAGCAAAAATCATTAGGAGTGGGACAATCAAAAGTTTCTTGATACAAAAATGTATTACTTTGGTCAAAATTTAAGTGAAAAAGTAAATGCTTAGACTCTTATAAATATTGAAAAACAGCCAGTAAGATAGAATTAGTCAATTCTGTGATCACATCACTTAAAATATATAACTGAACTTGTCTGTATTTGATAACTTGGTAGTAAGATGCATATACATTTAACAACATGTTGGCGTATCAATGATAAAATATAAAATGATTTAAAATTATCTATTTTTTTCATTTGCCTTTTCAAGTGTTCTGAAATTCCAGTGTGATGTAGTGAATATTTACACTCTAAACTGACAAAGACTATAGAACGTGCCCCATGATAACTCTTCCTATATACTTAGTTATATATTAGCTTATTTTGTCCGATGTGGATTAAGGATTCTACAATGTAATGCTGTTAACTATTCAAATCTATCTTAAGGGTTTGACTCAGCTTTATAGTAATGATCTGGGCAGAGAACTGAAATGTGAACCTGAAACTCATATTTTTTCCAGTGAAATTATGTTAGAAACATTTGCAAGAATGAAGCATTGCTTTAGACACTGTCTACACATCTGCACAAGCAAAGTTTAGAACACTATAAGTAATAAAATAGTAAAGTGAGAATAAAATAAATATAAAATATAAATAAATGAATAATTAAATAGTTCAAATTAAAATAGACTGAAATGGCATAACTAGCAGAATTGTTGGACTTTAAACATTGTTATAAAATTTCATATACTGATGTGTGTGTGTGTATGTGTGTGTGTGTATATATATATATATATATATATTTTTTTTTTTTTTTTTTTTTTTTTTTTTTTTTTTTTTTTTTTTTTTTTTTTTTTTTTTTTTTTTTTTTTTTTTTTTTTTTTTTTTTTTTTTTTTTTTTTTTTTTTTTTTTTTTTTTTTTTGGTGGTACTGGAGATTGAGTTCAGGAACTTGTACTTACCAGGCAAGTGCTTATTCTCCCTGATCCGATGTGTGTATTTTGTAATGTAATTTTATCTTACTAAGTCAGTTATTGGATTAAATCTGGTGGCAATTTAAGTACTACATTTATTACTGCATATTTATTCATTTATTTTATATACAATAAATGTTCATACAGAATCATGTTTTTCCAGCTTTTGCACAACCTGTTCTCAACCCGTCCCACAGGAATTATATTCTACGGCCTTTAAGGTCAGTTCCTTTGCTGTGGAAACCATCTGCATGCTTTATATGCTTGTGGAAGAAAAGCATCCTCTCTAACCATGGCACCTGCTCTGGATGGGGATGAGAGCCATATCACTCCTGAAGGTCATCAGCTTCTGCTATGACATCTGAAGAACTAGGTGCTAGAGCTCCTTCTTTGCAGATCTTCCTATATTCATATCTATCAATGAATATTTTAAGTCTGATTCATTAGAAGCACCTAATGTGAGCCCTTGCTCCCTAATGTCCCTCAGGACCCAGGGCATGGGGGATCCTTCCCTGAGTCTTGCAACACTTGTAAGGTTCACCCCATTTTCTTAGTGAGGGGATTGTTGGACCTCAGAGAAGGTGATCAACCACTGGGCACTCACCAAACAAGACTGTAGATCTTCTTTGGACCCCTCCAAGGGAGAGCCTACATTTAAGCAAGAAAATGACCACAATGGTGGGTGACACACCTTGTAGTAGACAGTAGCTGAAGTGGCCTCATGACTTTCATTTAGCCCAAAATTAAACCATTAGGGAACTTGACTGACCTTAATAGAAAAGGGAGATTAATTTTAATTTCTTGCTCCATCTTAAACACCCAACAGAAAAACTTAAGCATTATAGAATAGGTGATGATACAAAAAGAGAGATTTTTGTTCATTAGCCATTAAAATTAAGGAGGATACTATCTCTTTGAAGGAAATAACATAGTCAAGAGCTCTTGGAAGGTCAAAGGACAAACAAATTACTGGGACTTTAACCTGTTATTCACTAAAGGCAGGATCTGTATTTTTCTTCTGATGAAGCCAGGGAGTTGAAAGTGATTTTTTCTAAAATTATGACTGCTTATTTGAGCTTACAGGTATCTAACCAGTAACTAAAAGGATAAAAATTTACCTTTAGTTTGTATTCTTTGCTGCTATAAAATCTTGTGCCAATTAATTTTAGGTTCTGTATACAAGTATGTCAATCATTTGGGCATCTGTCTAAGAGTTGGCAAAGCAAATGTGGTGAGACCTTGAGTTTACATAATCTCATAGCCTTCAAGGCTGCAGACAATGAGGTAAGCTATTTCCATGAACATTCAGCTAGACCAAAAGGTCTACCATCACCCCTTAAAGTGAAAGTCCCTGGAAAAGGCTTCCAGAAAAAGCGGAGCCTTACTTCACTGAATCCACCACACACAGACACAGTTTATTCATTGGGCTGGAAAAAAACCCTCAAGCCACCAAGGGTTCCTCCAGAGATACAGACCTAGCACTGAGATTATAATCACTTAAACCCTGGATGATCACTACTAATCCTTGCAAGTTACTCTGATGCTATGAAGGTGGATTGGTTATACTAGTTTTATCATGATATAGACAGCTAACAGAAATATTATAGGCAGTCAGACAGGGCTGGGCCCTCACAGAAAGCAGCTCAAGACAAGAAGCAGGGCATGGTGGTGCACACCTATAATTCCAGCACTTGGGAGGCTGAGGCAGGAGGATCGGTGCAAGTTTGAGAGCAGCCTGGGCTACAAAAGTGAGCTCAAGGCCAGCCTGAACTGCATGGTGAATCCCTGTCTCAAAAAGTGAAAAAAAAAAAAATAAATAAAAAATAAAGAAAAAAGAAAGCAGCGCAAAAGACAGGATACCTTACAACTGTGGAGGGGACAGATACCTCCAGCTGAGGGCCAGATCTCAATACAAAAGATAAAAGGAATGCACTCATATACTTCTCCTAAGGATAAACAATAGTGATTGATATTCTAATTAGGTATTTATCACCTTAAGAAAGTCAGGATGAGCCACTGATCCAAACCCTATAGGAGAAGTCCCTGTTCTATTTCATATTCTCATGCTAGATGACTTGTTTCCCCCTTTGGACCCAATTAAATAAAAATTACCTGAGCAATTATGCTGGTAATCTTACTGGTTCACCACAGTTTGTCTAACCTCATACCCATGTTGCGATTTCCCATTTTTATCTACTTTCGACTTGTCTCGCCTCGTGGTTTTGCTCTGTGAAAATCCCTAGAAAAAGGCAAGGTGCTCAGCAATCCATGCAGGTCTCCCCTCCTCAACTTTTTTTTCCCCAATAAATGTATTCTCTTCTTAGCCTCCATTATTCCTAAAATCCGTTCATCAGTTTTAGAGAACATGAACTCTTGCAGGATATCTAGCAGGTTGGGAGTTTCTCCCTTAACAAAGAGTGGGTCTCCACTTTGACTGCATAAGCTGGCATACATTTCTTTTCTTTCTTTTTTGTATTTTTAACTCTCTTTTGTCAAGAGCCAGACTTATCTCTGTCTCAGCTCTTGCAGCTAAAGTCCCTGATCACTCGCTCTTAAAATCCTATTAAGCCATTTTCCTGTTTAAAAAGTAAAGAGTAGGAGAACTAGTGCTACGGGGAGAATAAAACACACGTGTTTACAGTGTGGTGAGCCACTCCCTCTTAGGTCTTGGGAATAAGTGAGAAGATGAGCTGGAAAAGAAGGTACAGGTGCTGTGTCTGGGATATGGGAAGTCTTCATTAATTTCGTCTAAAATTTATACAGAAACAATAAAAACTGAAAAGTTAGTGAAGCTTTGTTGGCCTTTGTCGTGTTTCACTCTTGAGAGATTGTGAGCTCAACATTCTCTTTCCCATAGTTATATATTGGCAGACATTACTTTGTGGTTATCTGCTAGGGTTTGCCGGAAATGCCTGGCCCTGTGGAACAAAACAAAGTGGTTCTCAGGCATCTTTTAGCCTAGATGGCAGGATAGCATTAAACCATGTTCAGTATGTTAGACAAAAGATGAAGGAAAAAAAAAAAAAAAAGTTGCAGGGCCAAAATCATGCAAGTGTGTATTCAGGACATCAGAGATGATTATAGTATTCATTTCCAACAGTTTTTTGAAAGTAGCAGTTCATGTTTAAAATTTTCACACTGACTAACTCTATACTATTACCTAAATTCTGAGCAACTACATCAGAAGCAGAAATGTGCCATTAGAAAAAACACAGATGAATGCCTTCCCTCTTGTTCTTCTAAAAGCGTGCTATTTGTGTGTGTGTGTGTGTGTGTGTGTGTGTGTGTGTGTGTGTGTGTGACAGAGACTGGGGTTTGAACTCATGACCTTGCAATTACCAGGCAGTCACTTGTGCCATGGAGCTATCTTCCCAGCCCCTTGTGTGCTATTTCTAATGTCTTATCAATTAAAATGTGCTCTTTAAAACAATTAAAAAAATAAGAGCTGGCAAAATAGCTCAGTGCACCATGTGCCTACTTTGCCAAGCACAAGGACCAGGGTTTGCTCTCCAGTCCTGCATGCAGTGTAGGCCCCACCCCAGGGGCACTGAACTGGGGCACAAGAGTCCACGTATGGTGGCATGTGCCTGTAATCCCAGTGCTGGGGAGGGTGAAAGCTGGAGGGTCACTGTGAGTCCAATCAGTATAGTGAGACCCTGAAGCAAATATACAAATGAAAATAAATAAATACATACATACATACAGATATAAATACATAAATAAAAATAATTTTAAAAATAAAGCAAAAACAGGCCAAGGAAATAAATGAAAATATTGAAGTGTTTTGAAAAGTAGTAAATAATGTTCACTACTACCCTAGATGGCAGGGTAGCATTAAACCTTGCCAAATTATAAGAAAATTTCAATTTAGAAGGGAACCAGCAAAAGTTGTGATTTCTGTTATATTGCCTTATCAAAAAGGAAACCACAAGCTGGGTGTCACCGTGCATGCCTGTAATCCCATGACTTGGGAGGCTGAGGCAGGCGGATCAGTGTCAGTTTGAGTTTGGGCTACAAAAGTGAGATTAAGGCTAGCCTGAGCTACATAGCAAGGCCCTGTCTCAAAAAGACAAAAAAAGAAAGAAAGAAAGAAAGAAAGAAAGAAAGAAAGAAAGAAAGAAAGAAAGAAAGAAAGAAAGAAAGAAAATAAAACCACAAAGTGAAAAATACATTGTCTCAGGTTTATTTTTCTATTGTCCCAGTTTTCAAGTTTGTGCATTTTTATAGCATTAACAATAAATCTTGAGTCAATGGAGTTTTGAAATAAAGTATATTGAATGCTGATCAAGAATGTTTAATCTCGGAGCTGGTGAGATAGCTCAGAGGTTTAAAGCATCTGCTTAGGAAAGCTTAGGCAACCTCAGAGACAGCAGTTCAATCCCTGGCACCACATGCAGCACAAGCCCCACCCCCAGGGCATGCTGAGCCAGCCATAACATAAATAAAGTATTAAAAAAAGAATGTTTAATCTGGATGTGTTTATCATTAGCAGCACAAAGAATTTCAATTAGCCATTCATTCAGTAAGCAACTATTTGTTCCCATCTGTAGCAAGCATGGGGATAAGCTATGGCTTGTTTTGACACCTAAGAATTCAGAGACTACTAGAATATATTTCCAAAAATTAAATCATGGTACAATTAGTACTATCACTGAAGCGGCCTAAAATTTTAGTAGCACTAGGCAGGAAATAACTAACTTCCTTTTAAAAACTGAAAAGGCAGGCTACACAGCAAGCAAGACACAGAAGAGCCACGTGGGGAAGTAGAAGGTGCCAGAGGCCTACGGCCATTGCCTCCCTAAAAGTACCCAAAGGTATCTGAGATGACTCCTTCTCATGAGGACCACACTGTAGTACTTAATCCATTTGATCCGTGTCAGTGGGTCAGGTGATTGGACATCACCCTTCACCCTTAATCTCTTTTTGGTTCTTACTTTCTTTGGTTTTTTTTTTTTTTTGTTTGTTTGTTTGTTTCAAACAAGGTCTTGCTATTCAGTTCAGGCTGATCTTGAACTCATTATGTAACCCAAGGTGGCCTCAAATTTGGTGATCTTCCTCCTTCAGTTCCCGAGTGCTGGGATTATAAGTGTGTACCACTGTGCCTGAAGTGCATCTCAGAAGTGCTTCTGAAATGACCTTTTCCAAAATCTGGAGCTTGACATTCAAGAGAAACATTTTAAGGGATCACTGAGCCAAGGATATCAGAGCACAGGTATCTTTGCTCATATAATACATCTATATAAAATCATTCCCTAGCATCGAGTACAGGACAGTATTTCAAATCTTATTTCAAAAGAGCATATGGGAAATCTGACTTAAACACAAGCTCTCAAAGTATAATTTCCTTCATAAACTAAGTACAGGGCCTTGTACTGAAAACAGTTTGTTGGATTCTAACTTAAAAAGTTACATCACAGTGACTGAAACTGAGACCAATAGCTCTAAGCATTCCTTGCTATTCTTACATGCAGTGACAAACTTAGCCAGTACAGAATCATATGAATGTATATGTTCAGACAGAAAACTAGCCAGAAAGATAGATTATCCAATATGGAGGAAGGAACTAGAAATTGCTCAGGGTACAGGAATAGGTCTGTAAATAAAAATCACCAGATTAAATAAGGACACATTTTATTTTGTGCTTTCTGAAGCCAGACTTGCATAATTGTTCTTAATGATTATTCTCAAATTAATTATTAATACACACTCTGGACTAAAAATACCATTCCATACTTGCTAAATAACATCCTTTCAAATGAATGTGTGTGTGTGTGTGTGTGTGTGTGTGTGTGTACACATACATAAAAAGACTAAATTCTTTCCTATCTTTAACAATGCTACAAAGTCTTGGTATTTGATGTTGTCATAATTAATGCTGTTTGTTAGCAAACATCAAATCACAAATTTGAACATAGGTTCATGGAAAAAACACTGCCTGTGAATTGTGTTTCAGTGAGCCAGGTAATAGGATTACATGTATACGTATGCATTGTTCTGCATGGAAGTCTATGCAAATGTCAGGGGAAAAGCGGTGCTTTTAATGTCTCTTGAGAGCATTAATTTTCTGAAAATGTGGGCTTCTGCAGAGATGCTCTGCGTTAAGAGTATAAAATCCCCTTAGGCTGCAGAGAAAGTAGATTCCCAAGTGATCAGGAAACCTACTTCTATTCAGGCTTTATTCGGTGTAAACATAAATTCAATGATGTTAGAACATGTTAAACAGCAGTTTAATATATTTAAATGTTAATGTTATCTCCCTTATTTTATCCTCCAGAAATCAGAAACCCACCTAGAAATGATGTCTGTTTACTTTTTCTATATTTTTACTATTGTAAATTTATTTTCCTTGTGAGTAAAACACATAATGTATTGTGTATGTGTAACCCCCCTTAGTCTTTGCAGGTTTTTCAGGTAAACTTTGTAAAGTGGAGAGAAAACTAGACTCACTTTATTTATTTTTTATTTTTTATATATTTAGTACAAGGTCAACAGGGTCTCACTATACAGATCAGACCCTAGTGATCCTTGCTGCTTTCCAGCCTCCTGAGCACTGGGGTTACAAGTGTATGACACCACACCCAGTTTCATTTTCCATCTCAGTGCACCCTGGGGTCAGGGCCAGCATGGCAGGTCCAGGACTAAACCCCATCCCTGGGTCTGCCTAAGCAGGTGCTTTAATCTGCTGAGCTATCAGGCCTGCCTAGATTCACTTTAATCAAGGACCTACAATGAAGAAAATAGCTCTTGGTTAGACAACAAAGTGAAGCATATAATGTTTACATGATAAACTCACTAATAGTACCATTTGTGATATTGATATAAAATAGTTGTGCTGGAAAGATAAGCTCAAGGGACTTACTGATGTTGTCCCTAAATAGAAGAGATGTGTGTGTGTGGGGGGGGGGTGGTTAGACAGGGGCTGATTCAGTCGGGGAAGAAACGAACAGTGTGTCTTCCCAAGTTGGAGCTGGAATGCTACAGGTAAGCCAAGCCTTTTCATTTGAGAATAACAAGATTCACACACTCATCTCTCCAATCACAAACATGGAATTGGCCCTCACAGAGGCTACATAATGATCAGAGGCAATCACGTATGGTGGCTCTCAAGAGCACGTGTAACCTTCATCACCTGCTTTCCCAAGAAGACAACACAGTCTGTAGCTTCTTGGAAATTCTGCTAAGACTTTAAAAATTATATTGGGTGAGATGTCAGCAGTAACTCCTCTTCTACTCCACATGATCCTACATGGAATATGAAAATAAAATACCTAAATTCCACTTAGAAGGTTCTTTTGCTCCCTGTATACACTCCCATAATTTATTTCATGCTGTTGTGTAGAATTTACAATTATCAAGTTTTACATACCTTATTTTCAAGGAATTTTTTTTCTTTATGACAAAAGTAGAACTAGTCAATTCCTATCTCCAGAAACTATGTATAATTAATAGTTATTAACTGTTATTTGCCTGCTTATATGAAGATGACATTTTGTCTGTTGGCAAATTATCCTTTTAACCAACAATGAGGAATTTCTTATATACATATATTACTTCCCAGTGAGTTGGTTTTCTGTGGTAGAAATCCCAAGACAAAATACTTGAACCAAAAAGTGTCTTTTAAAATGGAGATACTGACTCTTTTAAAACGGAGTACCTTTTTGCATCCAAAAAGGTACTAAGGATAATCACAAATCTTGGTATGGAGAAACACACATGCAAATCCTCGCTGTAACTCCTCCAATGAATCATTAAATTAAAATTTTAACTTTGTATTAAATGTGTGTTTTAAAAAGAACTTCATATTTCATTTAAAAAGTTTCATTTTGTTAATTATGTCTACACAATAAGACTGAAGACTAAGTGGGCTATTTTGATAAAAGCCTCTAATTTCCTTTCATTAAACTAATAAACACATATTTCTGTAATCTGAATAGGCATTGAGATCCACTTTTGTTTTCCAACTATATATTCTATTTCATTCCTCTCCTACACTACTTACTTCTCAATCATCTGTTTCATGTCTTATTTCTACACTTTTGCTGAGTTTTTTAGATCATGCTACTTGTTGTATAATTGCCTAAGGTTAGGTTTTGAAGGGTTGAATTTAAAATTACTTCTTGAAGATCATATTTACTGAAATGAACTGGGGCAAATGTAAGATTTGACGACTGGTCTTCTCTGTTTCGTCATTTTCAGGACACTCGAGGATCTACTCACAGGCCACGATGACATCTTAGCAGGGCCAGTCCTTTCCTTTTATGAATGAAAACTTCTTTTTGTATGTGACATTTCTGCACCATCCTGCCCTGACCCACGAGTATGTAGAGAATGTTCAACAGCATATCAACTGCCCTAAAGTGTGTGATGAGTCACTTGTTCTTCATTTCAAATTAAAGAAATTCATCCTTTTCTCTGTGGTCTCAAAATCATATTTGAATGAAAACACAAAAATTCATTTGTAAGGTATAGCAGTGTTTTTGTTAACACCAAAATGATGTTTGGTGTAAAGGTTTTTAAAAGTCCTAATATACGCAGTCTTTGTTTCTCACAAAATGCCTTCTCTTTAAGGTATGGCAGGCACTGCCATATTGTAACTACAAATACAAATAAAGAAATTCAAATAAAATGCATTAAGTGTGAGTCAGAAGCAGGTCACAGTTCCCACACACACACCCTCAAAAGCAGACATATATCTACACTTCTTTGGTTGTGGGTTATTAATATTTCATTAATTTTCAAGCTACTGCAAACTTCCCTTGAGATATCATTAATAAAATGCCATCCAAATCAGTAAGATTACAGTCAGAGTAGCCAGAGTACAGAGCCTATTTAATTACCTAGACGTTTTAAGAGTGCTGAGCATTTGCTTTAATTTAAAGAACTGAATAATCTGATGCTTTGATGATTACAAAGGGTCTTTAGCTTGCACTGTTTTGTTAGTAGTTTTAATTATTTCTCATCCTTTCCACATTTACATGGCTTCCTTTATTTGACTTTTAGAATAACAATGAGCACATTCTGAGGATGAAGAAGCGAGTACAATAATACTCCCAAATATCAAGAATGGACAAAGACTCAAGTGGGTAATGCTCATGTCAGAGCTTCTACCCTCACTGGCAGCATGACACATGCATGCTGTGATTAAAGAAAGAAGCCAGTAAATAAATGGAATTAACGTTTTCCAAACACTCACAATTTTTGACATGCACAAATCTGTTATTCATTCTGAGAATAACAATTCGCTGATTTTGACTAATTCCTTATATACACAAGTAAACATTTTGGATCTAGACATCAAAACAGTGCTTCGTTTTACTTGGTCTCACACAAGGCCATGCAACTCACGATACCGTGTCCCCTTAAAGGATATCAACGCACATTTCCACCTGCTATATTTTTGGTCTATGGCATCTCCTAAGCCTCATTGGGTCATAAAGTCAGGAGGGCACCATATTCACCCCTGAATTAGTCCACTGGTCACTGCCATGCTAACTTGCTGTTAGGAGCTGAGTCCTGCTTAGAGGTGGTCGTTGGACATGGAGTAGATGGGCATGTTACTGTCACTGACTCCCCCCAACAACGCCCCCTGGTTGCCATGCTAGGAGGAAGGTCACCATGAAGGCCCTTCAAATGTTGTGTTTCTGCCTTGCAGCTTTCAGATGACCATGGATGCACCCCTAAGCCAAAATACCCTTCCTGAGGGTATTTTGAGAGTTGATTATTTTGTTCTAGTGAACTGAAAATCATCAGTATCCACTCTCTTTAAAATGTTATTCTGTAGTTTAAATCGCTCGCTTTCTACACCTTTGCTATTGAACAATCTACTGAAGTAAAGGACCATAAACTGTTCTACCTTTATTCATTCGAAATAGAATGTCTTTTTAAAATGTATTTTAGCCTTCTTTTAGCTAAATGTGGTCAGAGAGAATATTATTGAACAGTAAGGTGTAGGTAGGTCCAATGTGCACAACTCTAGGAAGAGCACACTTAAGGTAAGTTATATTTTTCTTCTGTGATCCTACTTGCTATTCCTTATCAAAATACTTTCTAAATTTTTGACATTTAAAATTGAATTATTCAATAATTTGATGGCTTTATCATGTCTTTTTTTTTTTTTTTTTTTTTTTTTTTTTTTTTTTTTTTTTTTTTTTTTTTTTTTTTTTTTTTTTTTTTTTTTTTTTTTTTTTTTTTTTTTTTTTTTTTTTTTTTTTTTTTTTTTTTTTTTTTTTTTTTTTGTCTTCTTGAGACAGGATCTCACTATGCAGTTCAGGCTGGCCTTGAGCTCACTTTTGTAGATCAGGCTGGTCTCGAACTTGCACCAATCCTCCTGCCTCAGCCTCCCGAGTGCTGGGATTACAGGTGTGTGCCACCACACCTGGCATTTATCATGTCTTTGATTAAGCTTTGAACATTTCTGCTGTTTCTCAGTGTACTAAATGCCAACATTGGTGGTTCAGTTTAAAACTATAAAAAAAAAAATTGAATGGTGAAAAACATTGAAAAGTAGCATTAGAAGAAAATATAGTACTGTGGCAATTTCATAACTTTTGGATGGAGACAGCTTTTTAATTGATATAAACACCAAAAAAAATTCATCAATTTTTAACAGCTTTTTCTTAAATATTTCAAGCTAAGTATTGGTATCTTTGTTGATTTTTGTGTGTCTACAGCACTGTACAAGAATGACATACAAGGATACAACCTATGTATCCAAATTCAAAGTATTCAAAACCACTTAGTGATCAAGTTTCCCTTTTAAAGAATTTAGCCTATGCTGGGGAGATAGCTCTGAGGCACAAGTGCCTGCTGGGCAAGTGCAAGGTCGTGAGTTCGAACCCTGGTCCCACAAAAAATAAATAAATAAATAAATAAAAACATAAAGAATTTAGCCTAAGCAAGTAAAAGTTTAATTGTATCAGTTGACAAAATTAAACTTTTCAATAGTCCCAAATGTAATAAGAATTTTGAGAAATTACAAATAGTTAAACATTTATATGTAAGGTTTTGGTCAAGCATGTCATAGAAAGTTTACACAATGGAATAATATGAATATGCACAGAGCAAGCATACAGACATAAGTATCACTGTGAATGTACGTATGGCACTACGAAGTAAAATTTGTGTAATGTGACACCACAGACTGGCTCAACTTAAATATTTATGTGTTTACTTTTGGGAGATGAAAACTCCTTGCAAGAAAGCCTTAGAACTATTTGGGTAGAGTGGTTGGAGAAGACAGGCTGTGAAAAAGGAATGTTTCTATCTATATCTTGCTTTGTTGTTTTGATTTTAAAGAAGGAACACAGATGGGTTATACACAGTAGACAAAAGGGAAAAATGGTTTCACCAAAAAGATACCAGTAAGTGAATCTCTCTGTGTTCCTCTGAATTTGTGATGCAGTCTTCTTATACCAAAGTGTGATTTTCTGGGAGCTCCTTAGCATGCAGCCCCTGTTTCTGGGGTCACAGATCTCATTATTTTGCTGAGGGTCCTGTTTGTTTTCTTGTCTTCTAAGAATCTTGCTCTTCCATATTCTACTAATAGAAGCTATTGCTTTCAGTGCTGCCCACACAATCTAATTCTATGTCCTACTCTTTTCTGTTCTGGCATTTACAAAACTTAACTGTTAGGAAGCTTACTGGGCTATGGTATAACCACAAGGAATCTCCAGGCCAGTGATAGCACTTTTAGAGCTTTCAGCGGTATAAATAGCCCACTGTGGCATGCATACAGTAGCTCCCCTCATGCTTCTAGGGCACTTAGCAGCTTTGCCTCCTGTATCTTCTACTTTTCCATCATGTGGAGCCTTGTAAATGCATATTGTAGATGTCCTTTAATTGCTTAACTGACTACAAATAGTGAGACAAATGAGTTATAAAGTGAAATGATAAGGAGTATTGTTGTCAACTACTGAAACTTGATTTATCCATAGTGAGATTTACTGTTAGTTCTTTAATAAAATGGGTATTAAAACTATTCACACAAAAGCAAGGAGTACAGCAAATGCTGCTAATATTTAAATAATTTTATGAAAAATGATACCCTTTAGAAACATATTCATGCAATAGCATTAGTGTGTTATTTATCATAACTAAAATGTCTGGTCATGCTAATAAGGTTGAGATTCTCAAATTCCTAAAAAATGCAAGAGAAGTCTCCTGTATCCAAGTAAGGGATTCAAATTAATACACACAAGTAGCAGTTCTAATAATTGAAGGGACTGGCAAGAAATATGTCATCAGGGCTATCTTTATGTAATCTATCACACTCATTAGTTAAGTTCACTAATTCTAATTTTATGTAGTTCAGTTGTGGAAATTATTTCTAAATTGAACTAAAATATGGCTCCTTAAATAGCAATTTCTGCTTGGGAATCTTCAATTCTGGTTTCTCAACCAATAAAATAGAAACACAATAGCTTTCCACCATGGGGAACCAGCCAGGGCTTTGTACTTCAGTTCACTCCAGCACCTTGACCCGAGGCAGGAAGTCCTGGGTACCTGATTCCTGAGACCTTCCTTTCCACATCCTTGTTCCCACATTATTGCTGTGTAATTGATATTCAAGACTTATGCTAGCGTTGTTTTTTCCTAATGACGGCTTCACCATTCCTTTTCTTTCTCTGCTCTTAACACTGAGCTCAGTACAGCTGGCTTCCCAACAGTCACGTGCACACAGGACCCTCCCGAAACCATAAATTATGAAAGTACACACTGGGAATCTGCTTCTAAACTTTTTATACTCTATTAACATATGCATATTTCTGGATTTTTAACTTCATGAACTCTAAGTTTCTGCACCATAAATCTAGATTGTACACACAGCTTTCCACAAAAGGAGTCACTTTATAGCACAGAATCGCAGGTTATTGAATATTGTCATTTAACCAAACTTCTATAAATGTATCTACATGCAACATGTATTGTATTTTCAGAATTTCATTATCATTCTGCTTGCAGCACCTGTTGGTTGAAGAATGAAGTTTTACCATGCTCGTCTTCATATTTCACCCAACAAAAAAGCCAGGTGTTGTCATGCACAGCTGTAATCCCAGCATTTGGAGGATGAGGAAAGAGATTGCCAGAATCTGAGGCAAGCCCAGGCTACCTGGTGGATGCGAGGTCAGCCTAAACTACATACAGAGACCTTGTCTCAAAGCAAATGAACACACAACCATCTAACAAAATACTAAATTTTAGACTGGTCAGATAGCCCAGCAGATTAAAGTACTTGCTTAGGCAGACACAGGGGCCTGGAGTTTTGCCTTGCCCACCCTGCCACCGGAGCTCACTGAGACAGTGACTGAGGCTGGGCATGGTGGCACAGGTCTGTAATCCCAGACCTTGGAAGGCTGAAAAAGGAGGATCAGTACGAGCCTGATCTGTGTAGTGAGACCCTGTAGACCCTGTCCTAAATACATAAAATGTACTAATTTTCTGTCCGCTTCATCAGTACCTCACATAAACATGCATTCCATTGAGGATCTGAATTTCTAATTGTATTAAGCTGGACAAAATCCCACATGACATAATTTTCACGTTTCTGCCATGCAGAATAAAATAGAAATTTACAGGAATCTGTCCATTTCTTCTGTTTCCCATCCTATGGGAGTAAAGATTTTGCAAAGTCGGTATTGATGATCTTCTCAATTTACATAGGATCCGAAGTGATTTCACCATTTTCATTCCTCATCTTTTCTTTCCTTTTATGATAAGATTGACCAGGGGGTTATCCATTTGGTGTAGTTAAGTGGGTGCAACTGGAGGCCACACTCATAAGTGAAATAAATCAGGCCCACATATGTAAACATCCTTTTGTCGCCCTAGAGTAAGAAACTCAAAGGGTGAATGAGATCCAAATACACAATGGTTGAAAGGCAAGGACAATGCGGGTGGGGGGGGGTGTAGAAAAACACACCTAAGTGCACAAGACAGCTAAGATGATTATGCTACTAGTCGAATTAGTTCACTGAAAGGAATGGCTTGTGCTCACATTTTTTGATCACTATTGCACACCCACATCTTATAATCACAACGCCTTCTTGGAACACAACAACGTGCAGTATAATAACCGTTGTTAATTTCCTATTAGTTTGTTATTTTAAATTCTGCAACACTGTTTTTATGGCTTCTCTTAAAAATTAAACATGAAAACAATGACACAAAGAAACAAACAAATTATAAATAAAATTAGAGCAGCAACAACAATACCAGCCTGTTTCCTTTTTCCCCCCTAAAAATTAAGAATATTTAGTTCTGAAAAATTAATTCTGCTTCATATATTTGATTTGCTGCAGTATATTTGACATGTAGTTTATTATTTATTTACATTAGTATAGTTTTCAACATTTTCATCCTTTCAAGTTAGTCTTTGAAAAAGATTATTATATGTAGAGCTTTTGTAGTTAAATATATGAAAGTTTCTTTAAAGATAACGATACCTGAAACATCTCTTCAATTTCCATCAGTTTATAATCATCTAAGGACGTCCTATCACAAATTATAATTTGTTACAACATATAAAGATGCAAGTCATGTCTTATTCCAGAAAGAGTTCATGAGATAACATTTCCTTGTAGCCCCGAAAGCCAACAAACGAATTTCGGTAGCCTTTCTCAGGAAAACAAAATCTGTAGCGATAATGAAGAAAATCTATTCTGAAACTGTGCCTATTAAAAAAACAGGTAGAACAAACAACAATGGGATAACTTCTGATACAACTAAAAAGAAACAATTCCTATGATTTTGGAAGCTAAGTAATTTTTGTTATTTTATTACTCTTACATAGGGAAGTAACATTAGTTTAGGAATAATTCTTAATGGCATGAGATTTTGAAATTCAGGTGGGTATTATAATATATAAAAGCTAGTTTTCACTCTTAGATTAGATAATCTACAAATTAGAGAAAAGTCATGTGTCAATATGAAGAAACTAATGATTAAGAGAATCAAATTCTTCTATAAAATTCCCACAGGTTGAATATTATTATTAATCCAAATAATATAAAGCTTCAAGACAACTGAAATTATGCTTTTAGTTTTATTGTAAAAGGCAATCATTTATTTACATCATGGATTTCTGCCCATTTTTCTGTTCTGTTCTCTTGGCCAAAACCCACTCTTCCCTAGCATCTGCTAGGTCCTCTCCCTAGCCTCCCTAGGTCCCAATGCAATGATCTGTTTTCTATTGATCTACCTAACTCTCTCTCTACCTATCTACCTATCTACCTATCTATGTACCCACTTGCCTGTCTGTCTGCCTGTCCATGCATCCATTGCTCCACCCATCCACCCACCTATCTATCTATCTATCTCTGTCTATCTACACACTCACCTACTCGCCTATCTACCTACCCCCTGCTGGGGTTGTGACCCACACAGGTTGAGAACCGCTGTGCTAGAAGCACAGTTTTATCTGCCCACTCTGTTTCTTGGTGGGCAGCACCTACTAGCTCTCCACGAGGCCATAGTGCTCCTGTTACTCTTCTCAGAAATTCACTAAGAGCTAGCAGCCTAAAGAACAATAGTGTACCAGTCAGTTCTTTCTTATTATCCCAACTGATCTCAATTAATTTTCCTAGTACTAATTTCTAGATAGATATACCTAATTATGTTTCTTAAAAGTGTTTCATTCTTTCCTCCCAAATTATTTATAGACCGGCAATCAATAACTTCATATCATACTTCTTGATAGGTCAGAATTCAAAGCTTCCCAGGCACCCTGCCTCGAAACTCTTCCCCCTTGGCCCCATGTAGAGCCAAACCCAAAACCACAGAACAGGTCCACTTTGACCTGGACAGGTAACCATGGAAACTCTCCTTTGCTAACATTGAAGGTCCCCCACAGACCAGGTAGCCCTGCCAAGGCTAGCTCTCCCACAGCTGTTCCAGCCCCCTCAATCTGTTACCTGGCTGTTCCAGCCTGTGATCACCCTCCCTGGAAGATCCTATGAAGTCTCCTGCCCCCCTTCGTTGGCTGCTGTCTTGGTCCTCTAGACAGCCAGCCTGCTTGATGCCCCCAATAAATCTATTCGCGTCAGAATGCCTGGCCTGGTTGATGGCAAGGGTTTGTACCTAACACTTCTAATGTTATTTTTCTGTCTAATCATCTGTTGATCCATTAAATTGCATGAATTTGTTGATCCAACAAAACTAATCTATTTGTGGTAGTTAATTTACTTACTATTTTATTATCACGATAAATTCATTTCTCACAGTAAAATATCCAAGTGGGTATGTGTTTCAATCTTTATTAATATACCACCAATGCCTTGCCCATAGCGCTGAAAAAGAATTATTGCCAATTGTTGTGTACTTTCAAAATGATCTTAAATCATTTCCTCTTCATTGCCAAGGTGTCTGATTCTTATGAATAAATTTAATTCTCATTAATATTTTTGTAGATTATTTTAAATTAACTAAATTATATCCCTACCACTGCTTAAGTCAACCTAAATCAGAGTGATTCAGATAGTGTGTGTGTGTGTGTGTGTGTGTGTGTGTGTGTGTGCGCGCGCACGCGCGTGCATGCAGCTGTGTGGGATGTGTTCACCAGGAACTGAACATAGGCTAGGCTCTTCACCCTGCCACACCCTTAGCCCTTTTGTTTTGTTTGTGTTTTATGAGACAGGGTTTCGCTATGTACTTAAGGCTAACCTTGAACTCGCAGCTACTTCAGCCTGCCAAGTTCTGGGATTGTAGGTATACACTACCATGCCTGGATTTTTATGGGGTTTGGTGGTGGGATTGCTAACACATTCTGTTTTATAGTCTCAAAGAAGACTACTGTCTCTGTTCTGAAAATTTTCTCCTGCTGTGCCTCCACAAGCTCATCACTTTCCAGCCTACCCAGCCCATGGCTACTTTGCCACGGAAAGTGAACAGTTTCATATGTCTATATTTATATGTACAGAGCAAAGAGTGCCGAGCCATTAAAAAATGGGAGCTCAAGATTAATAAAAACATCAAAACTACGTAAGTCTTCCTAAATAGTGACTTCTAAAGGTGTCACTGGTTATTCACTAGAGAAGGGCTGTTACACTGTCTCTTTAAATGATTTTGTATCTAGACATATATGTAGTAAACACACTACTTAAGCACACATTCATAGCTTTAATGTCATTACTTCATGAAATGGGCTCTATTTTTGTGTGTAATCTATTTCATTCTAATTTTGAAGGTGTAATTCACGAAATTCATTTCACAAACAACTAATGAGTTGCAATGAACAATTTGAAAGTACAATCTACTAGAGAAGATTTAGTCTATTGACATGATGGAATTATAGGCAGGGTACTGATGAACATATACAATATGACTGTGCTTCTGCTGATTGTGAGGAAGACAGGGAAAAACAAAGGGACATAATAATACTATAGTATAGTATAGTACAGTATAGTATAGCATAGTATAGTATAATATAGTACTGTATGGTGCATTATAGTACAATACAGTATGGTATAGTGTAATATGGTACAGTGTAATAATACAGAGTATAAATATTAATTCAATTTTCTAGAGAAAAGAAAAAGTATATTTGATAAACTAGACAGGTAACATAAAGAATCATTTGTGAACACAAAAAAGGAAGAAGCATCGTTAGTGTCTACCATACTTTCTGTGAAAATTAATCAAATAAAACTAACCTCAGTAGATGAGTGTTTAAGATACGCTCCTAAGGAGGTAAAGCATAATTTTGCAACAATAAGGAAATTAAGGGCCTATTTATTCCACGGGGAGAGAGGACACAGTGTGCTTGTTACCCCAGGCACCTCCTCCACTGGACTCATGACTAGGCTGTATCTCCCATGGAACCATGTGACTAAATTCTATAAAAGTGAAAGGGAGCAAGCCATACATGCAGCTCTCACAGTTGACTTTTCTTTGTAATCAACACCCTTTCCTGATGCCTTTCACCTCATTAAGACTGCACTGAAGCAATGTTCTTTCTCTTCCATTATCATCTCTTCCTTCACCACAGACTGTGCACACAACCTCATATAGGGGTAGTGCACTATTTCCATATGAACCTTGCCTTCTCTTCACTTCTCTCCCCTCCCCTCCCCTCTCCTTCCCTCCCCTCCTTTGCCCTCACCTTCCTTTCCCTTCCCTCCCTTTTCTTCTCCTTCCCTCCCTTTCCCTCCCTTTCCCTCCCTTTCCCTCCCCTCCCCTCCTCTCGCCTTCCCTTCCCTTTTCCTCTCCTTTCCCATTCTCTTTGCTCTCCCTTCCCTCCCTTCCCTCTGCCCTCCTCGCCTTCCCTCAGTCTTTCTCTGCCCTTGTTGGAGTTTGAACTCAGATCCTTGCACATGCCAAGCAAGGGCTCTATTACTGAGCTTTACCCCTACTTCTTACATTCCTTCTTGAATCTATTCTAGTTTCACCCTTTACTCTTTTCACAAGCTAGGTATTTACAGAATCCAAAATGACCTGTATGTTGTTAGCCCATTGATTTTTTCTTTTCAGCCTTATCTTCTTTGATTTCTCAGCTGTGCAGTCTTCTTTTGCTCCATTTTTATCTGTCTGTCAAAGCATCATCCTGTTGGTTTCCTTCATAGCCAGCTCATTCCTCACCCACTAGTTTCCACCTCGCCTCTTCACTGTTGGAGTGCTTCAAAGTCAGTCAGTGGCTGCCTCACCGACCTGATCTAGAGGTTCTCAAGATTCATCCCATTAAACACCAAGTACACACAGTTGGCAGACAAAATCAGATGCTCTGTCCAGATGTTTTACTTAGACCAATGGCTTCCTGAGCAAATTTTGCCAATCATCTCAAATTTAGTGAGTCATTTCCCCGATTTTTCTGGCCTTCTGTATTTAACAACTGATTCTTTATTCTTCCAGGTATAATACAACGAGTTGGAATCAATATTGGCTACCTTTCTTCCATACTCCAGTCCATCAGTAAATCCTTTCCCATCAAAATATACTCAGGACTGAACAAGTTTCAAAGAAACTAACACTGCCCTCTCTCTGGTCCAAGCTGCACCCATTTGTCATCTGTTATTATTGGGTGATGCTTCCAGATGCATCAGCTCTAGATTTTCATTCTAAGGAATTTTTTAGGTAGCAGCAGCCTGGGTGATGTTGATGTTTTTCAGTTTATACTCTTATATGACCCCTCTCTCTCTCTCTCTCTCTCTCTCTCTCTCTCTCTCTCTCTCTCTCTCTCTCTCTCTCTCTCTGAACTTGTGCTTTCCAGGCAGGCAGTTGTATTACTGAACTATCTTGTTAGCTCCCACATGACCCTTTAAACATGGCAGATGGAATCACTTTCTGAGCTTCACATATGCATCCTGCATTTGGAGAAAAAAAGTAGGGACTGAATTGAGTCCTAAAATTATTTTTGAAAGTCTAAGTGTCTGCCTGGCAAGCTCAGGGTCCTACGTTCAATCCCTGGTACTGAGAAAAAAAAAAAAAAAAAAAAAAAAAAAAAAAAAAAAAAAAAAAAAAAAAAAAAAAAAAAAAAAAAAAAAAAAAAAAAAAAAAAAAAAAAAAAAAAAAAAAAAAAAAAAAAAAAAAAAAAAAAACAGTGTACCCAAAGAGAGTCATCTAAGAGAATTCTCTTGGGATTTCAGAGAGAGCAAATTGGTCAAGCAGTGGCTGTGACTCGTACAGATGATTGACATCGACAACAGTTCCCTAAAGCACTCTACATGGTTTCAAAGTAAATCCTGAGGGGATTTGACTGACCTTGGGAGATACAAAAGTGACATGTTTTGCTGTACAGGTCTTGCTCAACTTGCCCTTAACTACCCAGCAGGAAAGTTTAAGCATGAGGCATAAAACATAAAGCTAGATTAGTATGCTGAGGTGTAAAAGGCTTAAATCAACAGCTTCCAGCATTGCCAGTTTTGTCAGTAGCCCACTGTGATTATGGAAAATTGGATCATGTATACAACTACTTTTTCTTAGTTCAATGAAAACAAATTTTTTGTACCAATAATGATCAGAAAAATTTATCACGTCTACACCCTGTGCTCTGTATAACTAATAAGAGAACAACGATATGCATTGTATCAAATACTGGAAATGTACTACTAATGTGTTCTGAAACTGTCACATTGTTATTTCTTATCAAATGAAATTTAAAAAAAAAAAGAAAAGAAAGAAGGCCTAGGGAGATAGTTCAGTGGTCTAAAGCATCTGCTTAGGCAAGCTTAGATAAATGCAGGGACTGTGGTTCTATCCTCAGTTCCACATGCTGGGCCAGCTTCATCCCAAGGGCAGGCTGATCTGCCATAACATAAATAAAGTTTAAAAAAAATACGGCAGTGATTTGAGTTTTGTTATTGTGGTTGTTGCAACCGCTGTTTCTGAGACAAGCCGTGCTCCATGTTGGCCTTACACTCACTATATAAGCCAGATTGGTCTCAAGCTTATTGTGGTATTTCCTGCCCCAGCCTCCTGAGTACTAGAATTACAGACATGCACTGCCATGCCCAGTTGAGTTATCCCGTGTGTGTGTGTGTGTGTGTGTGTGTGTGTGTGTGTGTGTGTGTAATTATCTTTTGCAGTTATACTTTCAGCAATTCTATTTATAGGCCTGGAAAACAGAATGTAAAGAACTAATTTGCTTATCCAAAATAGCTAATGAGCTAAGATATTACTTTCAATTGAATAATAATTTAGCTAGTAATCATTCTTTGGCAATGTATTTCATGCCCTGTAACTACATTAGTATTTTGCAAATTTTAATAAATAGTATAAATGCAAAATCTACTTGTTGTACAGATGTTATTCATGATGAAAACATATATGTCAAAAATATGACTGTGTTAATTGAATGAAACAAAAACCTGAAGAAAAGCATGCTTTACTCTCACATGCAAATGCACACATGTAATGATTTTAATCAACTGGACATAATTTCATGAAAGTGTACTCTGCCTTGCCACACATTTAAACTGCTCAGAAATTCAAATGCTCCCAGATGCTTCCGGGTTCATAAATATTTAGTTAGGGGTATAAAATAATAATATTTTACTTTTATAATTATGTATATGGCAGCTGTTTACATCTGACTACAAGAATACAAAAACCATTTTTTTTTTTTTAGAAAATTGATAAATAGCTGGGAATATAGCTCAGCAGCATAAGCACCTGACTGGCAAGCACAAGGCCCCAACTCCAATCCTCAGTATCACGAAAGAAAGAAAGAAAGAAAGAAAGAAAGAAAGAAAGAAAGAAAGAAAGAAAGAAAGAAAGATAAAAAGAATCTTTAACTAAATTGTATGTGACAATTTAAAATTTTGAATTCAAGGACATGGCAGCAAGTCCATAATTCCTGATACATGGAGTAGAGCCAGACAGAATTCCACACCCTTGCCTAAATTTGGAGAAAAATCATTAAATGATGCTCCTTAGTTGTTTTATCTAGGTCTGTTCCTGAAAGATGCTTTTTATGTACATTTTTTGTTATTGTTTAAGGAGAATACTATGCTTTTAAGTAGAAAAGCTACATCAATGCCTTGAGCCAGCAGGTTGAAGATGATGTTATATGATTTATTTCTGTTTTGTTTACTTTATGTCTTCATTTTGTTAATTTAATATTGCTGATCTTCTATCCCAAGTCTTCCAGAGTAATGTATTTTATCTAAGGTAGTACCATCATTTTGCTAACACACTGCATAAAGAGAATGTGTAATGACTGGTTTAAATATGTAATTTCACTGGTATTTCCTTTTATATTAACGTGTGCCTTTAGCACGGAAGATTTAGGAAGCTGTCCGGGGTTCACTGCCACAAGTCATGTTACAGAGGCGTAATAGATTTTCTTCAAGTATCCATACATTATAAATGTGAGTTACCATGTATCCGACACAAGTAATTTGTAGAGGAGTATTTCTCAAACTATTTATCTGACATCTATTGAAATAGCATTTTCTGCACTTAAGGTGAAATGACCATGGAAATTTGCTAACCTTTCATGACATAGTTACTTAAAAATCCATTACTTGCTTCAAGAAATGCACTCCTTGACTCTTCTGTAATGCTAACAGCAAACAGTTATCCAACATTTTCAGGATCATTAAATTAAAAAATGATAAGGAAAGAAAATCATTAACTAATTTCTATTTCTCTTCTAATGGGAACAGAATTAGTAATTACTTTTCCTGTTGAAATATCACGTAGTCAGTCACTCATACAGAAAGAGTACACCTATCACTCAAGGTGTGGGACCAATAGAGCTGAAGTCACCAATACTCACAGTGTCCACAGTAGTAGTTATAGACCATATGGATGCCAGTGGCATAGCATCATCATGCCTGACCATTTGAACTATTCTCCAGTTTCTTTCATCTGTGCTGCTCTTGCCTTTTTCCCTTCCATAGACTCCAGCTTTCTTTTGTTCAGTACTTTATCATAATACTCAAATCCTTATTAAATTAATGTTTGAATCAATTTAGAAACTCAAAAAGAGGAGGAGCAAAGCCATAGCTTTACACTGTTGACCTTCACTTAACCATCATGAGATTCATGAAAAACTGGTAGGTTTGGGCCCAAGTACAAATTGCTAAATTATCATGGCCCTGATCCAACATGGCTGAATCCCCAAAACAATTTATCTTCCCAATGACCACTTCCTCCTCCTTCCCCATTCCAGCCTGGGATACAACTTCCTTTTACCTTTCCTGCCCACTCAAGGGAGCGTCTAATATGTTCCTTGTGTGTCACTAAACCTGCCCCTCAAACTCTACCCCTGCCAAAAATCCACAGCGTCTCATCCTCCCTGTCTTAGGTTGGAGAATCTTCCCACCTCCCTGCCTGATCCTCTCCATATCTTTAGAGTTAATAAAGCCTTCCCCTCCTCCTCATTGCTGCTTCTCTGCCATTCTACTGCCATTGTTGCTTCCAATAAAATCTGACAAAAACTTAATAATAAGCTATAATAACCTGAAAACTTATCTATTCCATTAAACAATTTATAAGGACATAAATTAATTTTTTCACCATTTCATCTCCTGCCTTTGTGAAAATTGCTATAGAATCTAAGGTTTAAATTTAAGTTATTTTCCTTTATGTATTTCCCTGGTGGCATCAGGGAACTGCTACATTAAAGTGATATTTACTTTATTTCTATTCTAAAGTGATACGTTAAATCCATGTATTATGCCCACCCTGACACTTTTGTGATATTTATCATATATTTTCTTGAAGAACAAGTTAATGGTTACCCTTAGAACAGAAGTTATGAAACAAAGCACAAAGCTGTTTTATTTGTTTGTTTTGGTTTTATTTTGTATGGTTTTTCTGAATTTTTTGTTGTTGTCTTGGTTTGGTTTGGCTTTTAGTTCCTATGTCAGGCATCAAACTGAGGACTTACCACAAAACAGTTTTAGAATCTTTTAAATGATATTTTTTAGAAAAAGAAGACCTGCAAAATTTCACAGCCACGTTTTACAGGATTACATACTATCAAGTATGGAAAAACAACAGCAAAAAACTTCCACGTTTCTGTTGATAATGGTTGTCCTACAGTTGTAGGCAGCTGAGTTAGAAAAATTATATGGTTGGCCAGATAGTTTAGCAGACTGAAGCACCTGCTTAGGCAGGCATAGTGGCCAGAGTCACATCATCAGTGTGCTGTGGCAGCCCTGCCCCCAGAGTATGCTGAGAGGGCACTTGAGACTATGTACAGTGGCATACACCTATAATCCCAGTGCTTAAGAGGCTGAAAACAGCAGGATCACTATGAGTCTAATCTGTGTAATGAGACCCTGTAGACCCTGTACTAAATTAAATACACACACAAAAGAAAGAAAGAAAGAAAGAAAAGGAAGAGAAGGAAGGGAGAGAAAGAAGGAAGGAAGGAAGGAAGGAAGGAAGGAAGAAAGAAAGAAAGAAAGAAACAAAGAAAGAAAGAAAGAAAGAAAGAAAGAGGCAATTAGGCAGGGATGGATCCTCGAAGGAACCAGTTTGGAAGATAAGATACCTTCCAATTGTAGGAGAGACAGTGGGCCAGACCTCAAGACAAAAGTTTAAACAAATGCACCCACATGCCCCCCTAAGAAAAGACATCAGAGATTTGATATTCTGAATAGGTGTTAGTCAGCTTTAAAATGCCAGCAAGAGCCATTAAGCCAGTCCTCTATAGAAAAAGCCCCTGTTCTGTTTTCATACCCTCTTGCTACACGACTGGCTTCCGCATTTGACCCTAATGTGATAATTTTCACTTGAGCAATTGGGCTTATAATCTGATTGGTTGACCATCGTTTTGTCCCGCCTCACGCCCGAGGTAGTCAGGAGTTTCCATTTTTCCATCGTTGGACCTGCGCTGTGCTGTGGATTTGTTCTATAAAACTCCCTGGATAAAGGTAGGTTCCTTGGTAACCCGCTCAAGCCCCCTTCTGTCCCCCTCAGGGATGGAATCTTTCTTTCCCTCGATAAATATATTCTGCTCTTAATTTCTGTTGCTCCTAAAATTCATTCTCAGATTTTCGAACACATGCAGTCCTCCCAGTTCTCTTTCAAGTCGGGAATTCCCCCCTCCCCATCAATACCTTCTATGTTGTGGAATACATTTAAAGATGGGCTAGTTTCATTACTATGGTCCTTTAATTTTTAAAAGAACGGACTGCCTTTGGTAACTGCATCTCTACACAGCATCACCTACTTTCTTAGATTGTTATTTCCCGCAGCATCGCAATATGATAGAAATGATTGCTGTCCCCTGAACGGCACTTGTTTTTATTGGCAACCAAATCTAACGTTGGAGAAAATTGACTACGTAGGATTGGGATAAGCAGAACAGAGGACTTAACCAAACTTAAAACTTCTATTGTCCTTTTTCTTTTAATTATGTTTTTTGATACAATGAGATAAACTTCTTGATTACGTCCACCACAGGGAACTGTGCCTGTGTATGAGGTATCTTGATTTTTCTTCCCATTCTCCTCCCCTCCCTTCAACCCCTCCTCCCGGCTTAGTCAAGTAAGGTTGCCCTCTGCCTCCTCTTACAACCAGAGAGCAATTTTAACCCCTCCCCCTGAGGTTGCCACCCAAGATAGCTTCTGCCTTGGCTCACAAGGGGCTGCTCTCTCCACACTAAGCCAGCATTCCACCACCAGCAGATATCTAAATATAAACACCCAGAGAGCCCTGAAGTACAAAGTGATACCTAAACACATTTAAGAAAGAGAACTTTACAAAAGTAAGTGGCCTCTTCTATTCTCTATTAGAAATCCCCCTCATGCAAGCTGGGATTTCTGAGAACATCGACACAGAGAAAACAGTTGTTCTCTTGTCTTGAAATAGTACAGTCTGAACATTTAACCTTTCTGCTGCCCTGTCAGTGTCTAATTACTATTTATATTAAACACATACACACACACACACACACACACACACACACACACACACACACACACACCAGATTTGTTTTCTCATAATGGAAGAGAACAAGAAAGAAAACAAAATCATTCCTATTAGAAGTAGTAACATGGAGAAAAAGGTATTTATAGGGATTTAAATGGATTATGTCAGTCTACTGGAACTCAATTTCTCTATTACAATGCTGGTTCTTCAAAGTAACTCTATTCTAAGGAATTACCCTGTAGGAAAGAGTTGGAAACTATTCATGATGAGGGATAATGATATTTTCAAATTCTAGTCTTATTTTTAGAAATTTTCTAAGACTGTGGAAAGGACATGAACTCCCAGGACACTTAGAATAACCATGTCTCCACCAAGCTTCATCACATGCTCACTGTTTATAAGGAACCACGTTTATTTACTGGATACGGACAATGCCTCCTTGCAGAAATACAAATACGTAGTTGCTGAAATTTAATCAGCGGGGTGCTCTGCTTAGAGTGGGATTTCCTACTTTCCTGAGGAATATTTACAGGTCTTCCGTCCACTGCATCTCAAAGCTATGCACTAGGAATTTCAGAGTATTTCCACACCAATAGCTCAGGACTATATTTGAAGGGCTAAGCACTGAGTGGAAGTCTTTACACTTAATGTGGTTCCACTGAACCACTCCAGGTAGGGGAAAAAGATTGATTATTTTTTAAAAGTCAATAAATGGGCTTCAGGCTGGGGAGATAGCTCAGTGGAATAAGTGCTTGCCTGACAAGTGTGAGGCGACCCCTGGTGCCACAAGAAGAAATAAATAAATAAATAAGTAAGGCTTTATTTTCCAAATATATACAACCAAATATTTTAAAATTTGTGTATCTATTTTATTTTTCTTTGATTCATGCAAGCAAATGTATTGTGGGAAGAATGGTAGCACATGTTATTCTAACAGAGCAGAAGTATGATTTGGGAGCTGGAGAGATAGCTCAAAGGACTAAGGCCCTTATTTAAGTAAGCTTATGCATGTGTGGGGAATGCAGTTAACACCAGCCCTCTAAATACATTAAAAATAAAGGAAAAGTATCATGTTTTTATATCAAATGCTCAGAATATGTGCTTTACTTCTATTTTTTGCAAATCATGCAGCCCTGGTTGAGTCACTTAGGTACTCTAAACTGCATTTTCTCCTAATGTCTCATTAATAAAGATTGCATTCAGTAAATGTATTTCTTTCTGATACAGAAAAGATCATCTGGTACACATACACATCCAGTCCCTCTGGAAGCCTGACAGGTGTACGGTGATACTCCGTGGGGGGTGCTGATCTGGCAAGGACAGTCAATGACCGTGACTGCTGAGAGGGTAGCTCTGCCACAACTGGGCTCTGCATTGCGGCCTCGGCGCTACTCACATACGTTGATCTCCTTTCAGGACCGCATCTGTGGTGCCGCCAATATCATCATCCAAAGTATGAGGCCGCAGCGCGGCTGGAATGTTCATTACCATGCAGGCATCTGGCATTCTTGGAATTGTCTGAGAAAACTGATTACCTAATAACTTTCTTCTATCTTTTATTTTTCTTGATACTTAAACTGCAGTTTATTTTGCAATTCAGTGAATAAATGAAGTGTTATCTATGAGTATTTTGAGAAAATCAGAGAAAAATAGAAATGTTGCTTTCATACCAATAGTACAGAGTGCTTGATTTATTATATTCCCACTTTAAAACAAAACAAAACAAACAAAAAAAAAAAAACGCAATCACTTGGGTATTGTTGTATAGGTAGGTTGATTCTTTAAGGAATTATATACCAATTTTATGCTCCCTTTTATCACATATTTATGAAGTCATCACAACTTTCCTGATTCATACACGGTACATGGCTAATCCCTCATTTCCTCCTGTACTGCGTGACTTGCTTATCTAACTACTTTCAATATACAACCTTTTCATGAGGCTCCTATACATTTTTTAAGTCAGAGATCATCACTTGTTTTTTTGTGCTCCCATAATTATTGTGCAAAACCTGAATAAATATTTTATTAAGTTATCAATAAGCAAAATTTCTTTAGTGAAAAATACAGGATTTTAGGAGTTTTTTAAACATTTAAAAAAAATTAAACAACTAACATTTCATATATATATATATATATATAATATATATATATCCCTCATAGAAGTGTTCCATCTCCATTTCTCATCAGATGATATTATAAATAGTATTAATTGACAGCACAGAATCAAAATATAGGCTATAAGAAAGATAGATTATATACGATATAACCTGAAATTAAATATCTATTCTATATAGACATAAGACAAATGGGTAATGAAAATATTCTTAAGGACTGCTTTGCTCTCTTTTTGCCCTTACAAAATGTTTATATTTTGAACAACTGTTAGGAATCAAATATTGGAATCCAGAGTTATTGCCTAATAAATGAAATCTAAAAAGGGACCAATGTATTCTTTATATGTTATCTGAATATTTCATATCATAGAAGTCATGCATCAAAATAATGCATAGTAATATGGTAGTTAAAAATAAAATAAATAGAATCAACTCTAAAACTAACTCAGAGAGTATGTTTTTATTATTTCATACATATGTTTACTTTTTTCTTTTTTTTTTTTTTACAGGACCAGGGTTCAAACTCACAATCTTGTACTTTGCCAGGCAGGCGTTTGTGCCACAGAGCCATCTCCACAGCCCCTTGTTTACTGGTTTATAAGGAAACTAAAAGTGTTTGCTCAGTAGGTTAAAACCAGTTATCTCTGTAATCACAATCGATATACCTCATTTCACTGAAATATACTAAAAATTATCATATGAACTTGATTTCAGAATGTCACTTACTTATGAAAATAATTTAAAATAACTTCATTTATTTTCAAATCCACCAACGTTTCTTTTCCATTCATGTAATTAATCACATTCTTGAGTGTCAGATCCATGTCAATACTCACAGTTCCAAAAGTCTTATCAATAATATTAATCTCAACAATTAATCAATATGTGATGAATTGAAAGGTATGAAATAAACAGTTCTTGTAACTGTATCTTTGAATGGGTAATTTGGGTAATGAACTGCCACAGGAATGGGGTCCGTCTTACCCGGACAGTAAGCAAATCTGCTCAGCTTCACTACTCGGAAAAGGATCTTGGGATGGGAGGTAAAGAACCTAAGCAAATGGACAGGGACATTTTGCATCAGAACTCTCATCTGAGAGGAAAGGGAATGGGCTAAAGCCACTGGCATGTCGTTTCTAATTCTGCACCTCACTTTTGTATGGAAATGTCATCAGTTTTCCATAGTTTTATTTATTTTTATTTTTTTTTTTTCAGTTTTTCATAGCTTTAAGTTAACAATTTAAATTTGGTAGGTGGTTCCCACAAGGAGGAGCACTCAAGAAATGTTTACGTCATGGACTATTTTTTAAAAGAATAATTCAGAAAGAAACTGAAACATTTAATCCTTTGCATGCACTGGCTTACTTTATCTGCTAAGGGATTTGTGTTAGAAACCCATTTATGTTCCATTTCATTGATTGCACAAAATGAGAAATGAAAACACTACTTTTACCTAAAGCTCATGTTCTTGGTCTCATGAATGGTGAGTCTTAACAATAAAAGAAAAGAATTACAACTGCTGCTCTGTCCTAGGGACATGTTCCTCCATATTTTATTTCATTTTATCAGACTGATTCTAAATTCAGAACTAGATGGGGGAACAAAATGACAACACATCAAATTACCAGCTAAATATAGTGCTATAGGAAGAATGTTCTGAAAGAAAGATTGGCTGTTTAAAGACAAAGGAGCACTAGGGTCGGCCATTAACGTCTAAGGCAAACAAATACTGTTCCAAACACAACAGATAATATACACTAGCAGTGGGGCACAGCTGGATCCAGGCTGAGGCAGGTGCGAGTCTAGCTGCTGTGAGGGCCACACACAAGCACACACAGTTTTCCACAGACACAAGAGCGCAGCAGATACACACCAGCTCACTTGAACGTACAGGCCCAAAAATTGTAAGCGAAAAGCCTCAAAAAAGTAATGAGCCCGTATAAACGCTTAAACACTAGCTCTCTGTCTCACTGTGATCATTTAATTTGAAACTGCCCAAGATTTTAAAGCATACATGCACACACATTCTGGCTGAAGTTTCAAGAGAAAATTATTCTTTCAAAACCTCACAAGCTATGTGACCTAGAACTTCACTAATTTTGTGCTTTTCCTAATTATATAACATAACATGTAACATTTCTGAAGAGTTGTTTTGTATCTTTGCTTTTTAAAACCTATTAAATTTAAACATTAAAATAAGATATAACAGAAATATCATACACAGCAGGACTGTATATGAAAATGAAGCAGGCATGTAAAATATCACAGTACCTGGCTCATAGATCATGCCATACACATAGGGTAATTATCACACCATTCTTTTGCATAGTTTATTAACTATTTGAAAAAAAAAGAAAAAGCAAAAATTTGATTTATATTATCATCTTACTTGAATACAGCAAAGAATAGTACTCTAATTTCATAGTTATTCGTAACATTTATATCACTAGGCTTTTAGAGAAAACTGCACAGGGCATTTATTACATTCACTCTAGGAACAGAAGAAGAGATGGTTCCAAAACTAGTTGTTTTTTTTAACCAATGGTCAATAATAAATGATTCTGCTCCAAGCACACTCAATCAGCAGTAACAGGAGGAGGGGCTCTACTTTAGCGGCCAGGGAAGGGAGATTTCTGTTGCCTTTTGCTTGCTTTTGCTTATTTTGAATGGTGGTGAACAAAATGATCCTCATAGACCTTCTAAAGATCACAAATTTAGCCAAGCACTTTAGGTTAGTTGAGGGAAAAATCTAAATCCCACATGAAACTTTAACACTCTGAGCTGTATAAGCTATTTTTTAAAGTATCGCTGTCACAAACAGCACGAGTACTTACAGCTTAAAACAGCACCTAACCATAGTCACATACTTCTTCAAGTCACAGAGCTGACACGGATTTCCTTGGGCTAACCTCTCAGTGTATAAGGACTGTGCCCCCTCAGAAGGTGATCTCAAGCTCTCCTTGGAAGGCCATGTGCATTTCTCAGGGTGACCAACGGCTTAGTGATCTTCACAGCCTGCATGATGGCCAGGCCCTCTTCAGCTGCCCTGTCTCCGTTCTTCTTTTTTCCTTCCTTCTGCCACTTGCTGGGACTTTTCCCACTGTCCTGGGTCCACCTAGATAATTCAAGACACCCTAATGTTCTTTCTATGCTAGGAATTGAACTCAGGAACTTTTCACTGATTGATAAATTGCCCAGGCTAGGTTAAAACTTGATATCCTCCTGCCTTAGCCTCTCAGAGCTGTAGGACTACCAGTTTATGTCACCACAACTAGCTAGTCCCTCATTTTAAATTCACCTGAAACAAAAAACAATTCAATCTACAATTTAACCCCGTTTACAATATAATCCATCATGGACTCCCATGTTTAAGATATGGGTGTCTGAAGAACTCTTATTGTGCCAGGCATCTCTGTATTGGTCACTTGGGAGCAACTGCTGTCCTTGATGGCATCCATGTTCGACATGGCATACCAGAGGTCCAGACATACTTAAAAATTGCACCTATTTTATCTGCTATTTAATACACATTGTTCAGGATCTGAGAAAAATCTTCTGAGAAGTGTAGCTTGAAAAGTAAGTTCAGGTAGAGAAAAATTTTCATAAGATTATAAGGATGACTGTAAGGAAAAGGAAATCAAAGGACTCCAACGGGAAGGGTATTTGATCTACTGCATGAAAAACTCAGAAGACAAGACAATAAGTGTGGGCAGAGAAAAGCAAGGGAAGACAGGGATTGTTGTGTGAAGAAAGAGGAACACATGGAGTCTTGGACATGCTGAGTTCAGAAACAGATATATCTGAGCTGAAAAGCAACCAGATAATTTGAACAGCAATGCTTTGGTGTGCATTTTGTATGGACCGGAGACCATCTCAGGGCAAGCTTCAAGTACAAAGGACGGTTTGAAGCCATTTTAATAACTGAGATGACAAAAATAGCAATTAGATGATAGTGTATAAGGAAGATTGTGGATGAAATTAAAATGAAAGTGTCACAAAAATCTACCACTGGATTTGATTTGGAAGTGGGTTTGGGTAGGAATCCTAGACAACCTTATTTTTTTACTTTTTCGTGCGTAATTGAAAGAGCACAGCTTTGTATCCACAGAAGTGGAACCGACTAGAGAGGAGAGGTATGCGAAGAATGAAAGTATCAACAGCCCCGTTATTGGACATGCTAAAATACCTACGTGACATCTGTCAGCAGCCATTACTATCTACCCATATTGATGCCCTCTTCTATTGCCAGAAGACCGTGGTGAGTGTAAAACTGAGAGCATTTCGTAGCCTCTTTGGACGGGCCTGGCATGACTCTGCACCTCAGTAATAACCACTGGATTACAAGACACAGCAATGGACATTCACTCCACTTGTACCCTACAGGAGTTTCAGGTATGTCCTCTGAACTTTCCTCCATTCTGGCTAGCAATGTCAAGCACAAGAGTACTTCTATCAACTGTGATCATATACCAAGAAAGATTAGCTGGTCCAGTGCTCAAGTCAATGTATTTGTGGATATTCTTAAGTAGTAGCTGAACATGAGTCTTCACTAAATACAACAACTAAGAAAAGGATACTGGCCAAGCAGTTGGGTGTCTTTAGTATCTGGCAGATGAGATTGTAAAGTTAGAAAACTGGTTGAACTAGCAATTAGGCACACGGAAATTAATTATGAGACAGAGAAACAGGCTCTCACTCTGTTGCCCTGGTTGGTCGGTTGCTTCTGTCGCCATTTGTTGCTGTCTCCCTGCCATGAACTGCTGCTCTCTGCCCTGTTTCACTTAGCCTTGGAGCCAGCTGAGTATGGACTGAAACCTCCAGGAACTGTGAGGTAAATGAACCTTTCCTTCCTTCATTTCAGGTGTCGGGTATTTCTGTTTCAGCAAGGACAGAAAAGTAACTAAGACAACCAGCTACATGATCCTGTTAGACTCGTAAGAGGAACCAGCCAGCCTAATACTTCAGCTGACTAAAGCACCTGATTAGGCACAGCCAGAAGCTGGGGTTCGATCCCCTGAGTGACGTGCCGGCCCAGCCTTGGGGCCACCTATCCGGTGATTGCAACTGGGAGCGGTGGCATGCGCCTGTGCCCCAGCACTTGAGAAGCTGAAAACGGGAGAATCACTATGAATTCAATCTATGTAGTGAGGCCTTGTAGATCCCATAGAGCCTGTCCTAAATACAGACAATAAAAAAGACCAACCTATCTGATCTAATTGTTTCTTAATTTAATACACAGATGCTAGATTGTTATTATTTTTTTAATTTCCACTTGGATAGAAACAATATATTGTAGTCTTCTCTATTGTTATATAATGAAGAACCTGGGCACAGAAATAATTCTTTTGATTAAACAATACTCATTTTTAATTACATTTCAACATTTTGGTAAAGTTTGAGTTTTCTCGTACCCACAAGGTCCTCGCAAATCTAAACAGATTTTCACACCATTCCAGTTCCTACATAGTGCAACTGAATTGGCCTTCAAAGCTACTGATCTTGAGAGTTCAAGCTAATAAATTTTCTCCTTGAGTGAACTGGACCATTTCTCCAAAACCTTACAGAAAGCAGTTTAATTTGTGCACCCCAGCCACTAGACCTTCAAAGGGAAATTTCGTAGCCACTCCTTCAGTTCTTCTAACAGAAGTGTTCACAAAAGCCTTTAGATATCTTGTGTACAAGCATAGAACTACTTTATACAGACAGAGGAGCAGAGGGAGGGCGCGGGAGTTGCACAGGATGGGATGTGCCAACTCCCATGCTGAAAGTCTTGGAAGATCACTAGGGCTAAGGACAGCTTGGCTGTTGAAGACTGCAGGCATGAACATTGGAGGAGGTCAGCGTTACAGCGACGTTTTTATCTCTGAACATACGTCGTGCAATTGGCATCGTTAATTTTACTGATATCAACGTGTCTCTCAAAACCTTGTATCCTGGGACTACAAAACAGCATGAGACTGAATCTTCTTTCCTTCTCTGGAGAAGGATTCCAGAATGAACAACTACTGAATAGATAATCTCATTACTTTACTTGGAATTTCAAATCTATTGAGGAATTTTAGCTCACAAACTTTATTTGACAAAGACTCTCAATAATCTACTATGGGAAATAATGGTCATAATTAAGTAAAATCAGTGATGGAGCTTATTGTATATCAATGTGTATACACAGCAAATGTATGTGTATAAGTTTTATTGAGCAATGAATCTGAACACCAACAGAATCATGTTGTTCCCAAATTTGCCCAGCCTTTTATGAAACCTATTATTCTTATCTGACATTACTGCGGTATAACAGACCATAGTGACATCTGATTGCATTCTGCGTTATTATTGCTTTGTACTAAACTGTTCTCACCAATAAGTGATAAAAATGCAAAGGCAAAAGCAGTACAAACATAAAGAGATTTATTTCTCTTTTGTGTACCAAAATTGTTTGGAAGAATATGAGTCACATCGACAAGGTCTCTTCATTTAAACCACCCTGAAATAATTATATCACAAGTTGAAAATTAGTATCTGTAACTTAGAGACTATAAAAATGGAAAATTTTAACTAACAAATATAAGGCTATATCCCAGGAAAACTACAAAACTATTGGAAACAAATAATAAACAAGTCACTTACCCCGAACACTGAAATACAGATATTCATATGTTCATTTTGTTATGAGAGAATCTAATATTATTTTAGAATAGGACAGTCTCTAAAGCAAACATTCATGAGGTATCAAAAATTATAACTTTTTTTTTTTTTTGTACCCGGGGTCAAACTCAGCACTTTGCCCTTGCCAGAAAAGCCATTATTCCACCAGTGGGTGGGGAGTGGGGAGGGATGGCAACACATGTAGTGCAAGGGATCAAATCACATTCCCTGTAGCTGCCTAAGCAGGTGCTTTAGACCACTGAGCTATCTTGCAGGCCCCAAAAGCCATTATTCCACTGAGATATCTCTCCAGTCCCTAAAAAGTATACATTTTTTATCAACTCTTTTGAAAAAATGTCTTGGTAATGAGAAAATGTAACAGCATTGTTTGCATTTTAATTTTCAATTCTGCTTTTTATTTTAATTTCTGATTTCTCCATGACTATCATTAGAATGAGTACCTATTTCTGAATATATTTCTGAATATATATCTGTGTGTCCATTTATGGCTTATTTGCTACTTCAATATTAGACAGAAAACACAACTAAAATTAATAAGGAAATCTATATTTAACTCCTGATATCTTCTTTTCAACATCTAGACAATCCTTGTAAGTAAATTAACTTCAATAAATTGAAATAGATATATCTGCAGATGGGTACTCTACAGTTTGATTCAGCATTTTCATAAAATTATAACAGTTTCAATCTTCTTACTATGATATAAAATATAATACTGTTACATTTCTGTAAAAATAATTTCCTATTACATAGATATCCATGACATATGTAACTGAAATGAGCTTAAAATTATTTCATAAGGCAACAATAGGAAATATTAGGTTTGTATTATTGAATCTCTCTTCCTTCTCAGTCATGTGACTATATCCTTTTATTTTATTCATACTGAGAAAAAATGAACTAATACCAAGGAAACCGGAGATTTTCTTTTGAAAATCACTATTACCTCTTTTTGAGTACAGTACCTCACAGCATGCAACACAGATGATTATGAGGTACATAGACAGTTTCCCTTTGGGGTCTGGGGAGATAGCTCTGTGGCACAAGTGCCAGCCTGGCAAGTGCAAGGTCTTGAGTTTGAACTTCAGTCCCACAAAACAAACAAACAAAAAACAAAACAAAACAAAACATTTTGACTGAAAAATGACTCCAACATTTATAAACATAGGGAACATGTACAACTTTCTGCATGATTCACAAGGCACAGCAACCTCTGAATGCACTTTGACTTGAGAACCTTTAGATAGGATAATGTAAAAATAGCTTCAATTATGTGAAAAGGTAGACAGCTTCCTTCTGCCATTCAATGATTTCGTTACTATGCTGTTAAACATTCTTGAATACCTATGTCTATAAGTGAATTGCACAACCCAATGTAAAATAAAAGATAAATGAATGATATAGAAGGGAACGTGAGCCAAATAAAGTGAAAACAAAAAGAGAAAGTACCTACACAAACAAAGTGAGTGAAACTTCATCTTTTGAGGTTAATTCTCAGGTTTCTAAAATAACTGATACACAAACAATGTCATGAAACAGTTGTTAGGAATAATTCAGTAATGCATGTAAAATATTAAACTTAAGAGAGCCAGTGAGATATTTCAGCAGACTGACAGCCTGCTTAGGCAAGCACGGGGACCAGGTTTGAACCCCAGCACCATATGTCACACCAGCCACTGAGACTGGGCATGGTGGCACATGCCTGTAATCCCAGGGCTGAAAATATGAGGATTACTACAAGCTCAAGCTTCATGGTAAAACCCTGTACCACACACACACACACACACACACACACACACACACACACACACACAAGGATTAGGGCTTTGGGGAGAGTTAATACATACTTTCAACAATATTGAAAGTAATATAATATTACATGATATAGGAAGTATTAAAATTGGAAACTACTCATAACCTGCTACAACTAGCTATAATGCATCTCACATAGGTTTATGTACAAGCTGGGGTAATTAAGCGTGATGATCTCTACAGTCAGTAAGGGTATCAGAAATTAAACTAAATAGAATCTGCTTCAATATTAGATTGAGCAGGCAAAATTAGAAAAATTCAAATAACAAAAGGGCAGCTTTTTCTCAAACAAAAAGAAATAATTTTGCAAGATAAGATGTTAAAATGATAATTATAATCAAATACTCCATGGAAAATTAAAGAAAAAGAAGAAGCACATGAGACCAAAAATACGATTTGATGGATGATATAAAAAAATTCCTTGGGATAATCAAACGTTGTAATAATGATATAAATGGAGCCTGAATGTGTCACATTGAATGATCAATAACGAAAAAAACACCTAAAAAAAAAAAAAAAAAAAAAAAAAGAATGGTACGCCTAAGAGTAAGCTAAGGTGCAAACATAAGAAACATGTAAAATCTATGCTACAAGTGAGCACTTCCCACTACATTGAGAGTTCAGCAATTTATTCTTTCAGACAAAAGGTTCTCTTTTGGAGTCTGTGCTCTACAGCCATTATAACTGAAATAAATGAAAATCTGGAGTTGGGGCCAGAAATATGTTACAGTCTGTAAGTGTTATTACAGAAATTCTTCTAAAACAATTAAAACTAGCAAGCACAATTGATTAGTGCCTAACATTTGATTTTGAAAAATGTTTTCCTAATGTATTTCATTAGGAAATTTCATATGACAGGAATATATAATGTTTATCAAACAACTACAATAGAGGAATAATGCCCAGAAAATGTAGGTAAGTCAGCTATACTGCCTACCTTTGAGAAAATTTGAACTAAATAAGTAGAGCTACACATGGACAATTAAGCATTGTGGGTAAAATAATTAGTGTATGTCTATAAATATAGAAAATATATATTACTAAAATTGTATTAAATATATATTAAGAATATGTGTCTATATATTATTTAAATATATCCCAAATAATATGATTTGAAGCATAAATTAATTTCCTAAAATATACATTTCACTACTTAAAATTTCTCTTTTCAAAAAACATTATTGAGGCTGAGGCAGGAGGATTGATGCGAGTTCGAGACCAGCCTGGGCTACAAAAGTGAGCTCAGGACCAGCCTCAACTGCATAGTGAGACCCTGTCTTAAAAAGACAAAAATAAATAAATAAATAAATAAATAAAATAAATAAAAAAAAATAAAAAACATTATTGCTTGATAATACCCCCAGTAGATAAATAGACAGACAGACAGACAGACAGACAGACAGACAGACAGACAGATAGATAAGAAAAAATAGAGAAGGAAGTGGTTTTACAGGTTGTTGGACTTCATGAACACTGAGATGTTTCCTCAGATATTGCCCAGTTTCATATTTAAGCAGTAAGAAAGCATGCGAAAAGATTACAAGGAACAGAGATGAGGAAGGAGGACTGAAGGCACAATAATATTGATTTCCTCTGTGATTTGGATATATCTGTCTTAACACGCCTATTGTAGTTTGCTTCAGTGGTTTGGACTTAGCCTTAAATATTAATTACCTTCTCTTATATATACTTGATGCACTAATATTACCAGGATCTCTTGGCTCGTGACTTTTACTTCTTATAGGAAAGTGATGCTGCCTACCATGATATTCCTTGGTGACCAATAATTTATTTTTCCAGCTCTGTTACATCACTTTCTTGCAGCAACAATATATTCCCCTGAATATTGATTTTAATTAAATATTTTATCTCATATTAGATCATGTATTTATCATTAAATGGCATACAGCAGGCAAAACAACATAATTAAAGGTATGTTTTATATTATATATTGCTTTTTTAGAACAATTTTTCTCCACGATAAGGATGATATTCACAGAGATTTACAACTTAATTTAGGTGTGCATGTGCAAAACTGTATGAAATGATTAATTTTTATATACCTAGCTTGAATAATAATAAAAATGGTCATAACTATAATAGTTACACAAAAATTAATTCTGTTAAATTTTTAAACCAAGTTGCTGGATTTAATACATACTGTACAGAATAGTAACTTATTAATGTATTAATGACTTAAGGATTTTTAAACAAAAGAAAGCCTAAATAATTATAAACATAACTGAACTAAATTAATGCCACATTATTTGAGTGTATAATCATAATTACTTATTAACATATTCAAATATAATCAGATTTAAAATATCACTGTACATAATGTACACTAAGTTAAAAAATATCTAGTGTATAAAACATCTGGATTAGTCAAAATAAGCAATGTGTATACACTATGAAAGAAATTACTTTTAAACAGGTGCATATTAATCTATAGGTTAATATAAGCACAAGAAACACATGCAAAAAGTGTTAGAATAAGTTATATAAAAATAATGATCAATATTTTTTTGTCTTTTTTTTTAAGTACCAGAAATTGAACTCAGGACCTTGTACTTGCCAGGGAAGCATTTATTCTATTGAGCTATTTCCCCTGCTCAATGATGAGTGATTTTAAAAATAAAAATTTGACTTTCATTCTCCAACAAATGTTTAAAATCCTTAGCATCTGATATAAATCTTGTCAGCAAGAGTAGATATTTATTTTCATCTCATGAGTTGCTTGTTTGTATGTGAATTTGTTTCAAACTATGCAGAGATTTTTGCAAATATTGATGAAAATTCAAAACATCTGTGTACTGGCACGTGCCTGAACATATACTTTTAAGAATGCTTAACAGGAAAGATGTTGGAAATACATATTCTTTTAGAAGAAAAAACTGATAAATATTCACATGATGCATCACAGTAACTACAAAAGCTAAGTGCTAAAGGGAACTGGGTAAATCTATATGTGCTAAATTTAAGGGTTTCTAACATCTATTTATTATAAAAACCACAGACAAAAGTTACAGAAGGAGATCTACTGATTTGATGTCAATGGAACCTCTTGAGTGGGACCCAGACTTGGATGAGGGTTGACCAAGGCTGCTGTGAAAACCCTAACATCAAGATCTTTCATAAACCTTCCACTGGGGACAGGCCAGGATATAATGATAATAAAACTTAGCTGAAATGCTCTCAGAGGGCTCGGTCTGAGGAGGGTTTTACACCACTATCATATATTCCTGGTAAGCCCTCCTTCAGGAGGTAGACATCATGTTGAATCTAATGCAATGGTTTTCTAATAATAATACTAGAACATTATTTTATGTAATGTAAAATAAACATTATTTCTTTCTACAAGTTACGTTCACTGCTACACAGAACCAAGTAATATGCTGCATGCTACAGAGACATGGATATAAAGGAAAAATGCCTTGGCTATTAGAGAAATTGTGTTATACTGAATGAAACGGAGGTGAAGTAATCATACTTCCCGCTGGTTATGCTCACAGAATGCTACGATAATAAGCAATCGCTATAGTAACCCATGCAGCCACCACAATGGACAAACTGGGACTTTCACTAAGTTCTTCTGTTGCTAACTTGAGATAGAACTTGGATTTTTAAAGTAAAACTGTGGCGGCATAATGTCTGTTCTTCGCTGCAATGTTGTACAACCTTCTTGACCACAACCTTATTCATCATCTATACAATATAGTTTCAAAAATGATAGACGCAAGGGTCAACAAGATAGCTCAGCAAAATAAAGCACCTGCTTAGGCAGATGCAGAGGCTGGGGGTTTGACCCCCAGCCTGATGTGCTGGCTCTGGCCCTAGGGCACACTGAGACAGAGATTGAGGTGTGGTAGTACACACTTGTAATCCCAGTGTGTAGGAGGCTGAAAACAGGATGATCAGTACGAGTCGGATATGTATAGTGAGCCCCTGTAGACCCTGTACTAAATACATTTTTAAAAAATGGTAGAAGCAGATATGGAATGAGAACAAAACAGTTATTGTGCATCTGGTGGTATCAGAGGAAGCTAAGGACTTATTCTGAGTGCAGAGATAGACCGTAGTTATGACACGTTTTCCTAGATATGGTTCTTATCCTTTATCCTTTCCCATGGAGCCTTGCCTTTTCCCCAAATTTCTCCCAAAGATATTCCTCCCAGTCATGAGTCAACCATCTGGAAGAGCTTTATCTGTACTTGTCAATTATTGCTCCTAAGATTCAGTTTCTTCTATGGTAATTTTCATGGTAATTAATATACTTAACAATTTGCTGACAGTGATGAGTACTAGCATTCCTCCTGCAAGATTTCTAAGCTCTGTACCTGAGAAAGAAGGCTAACTTTCAGAGACCTGGTTAGTGGGACCCAGCTGACCTACATAAAACTTCTGCCCATCTCATCTCCGCTTCCTCGTGAAGTTCATGTTTCTTTCCCTTCTCCTGCAGAGTTTATAAACACCAACTACTTAGAAAGAATTTCACATACCCTAAACAGTAGTAGTAAGGAGGTCACATGTATATACACAGAGGGACTACAAGCACTTGAACTTAGAATCATCTAGGAGTAGTTTGCACTCTGATGCCTTCTCTCTACATGGAAATTCTCATCTTCAAAAAGTGGGTACTTGTAGTATTTTCATGTTTCTATGAGTTTTAAGTGGAATCTATACACAATAGTTAGGGTAGCTATACAGCTATGTTCTATTAGTTCAATGAGAAGAAAAGTTTGTACTAATATTGCTTATACAAGATATCATGTCTGTAGCTTGTCTTCTGCCTACTACAAAGATAGCAATGTGCAATGTATTAATGATTGTAACTGCCCTACTAAACTGTTTTGAAACTGTTTCATCATTATTTTTGCTCATTAAAAGGAATAAAAAAATTATAATGCACTTGGCATAATGCAAAACATTTAATAAGTGCTAATGTAGTTTACTAATTTTTAAAATTAAATATTTGTAATATTTTGCAGTTTGAAAAGAAGTATCATTTGATAACGCTTCAATCTTCATAGAAGACATAGCATGAAATTCTCCTGAAATAATGGAGCTTTTATGTATGTTGCAAAGATAAATCCAAAATAAAGCAAAAAAAGATACAAAAATAGTCCTCTGTGAAATAAAAAGTAAATAAAATAAAAATAGAAGCAGGAGAAAATAACTAGAAAATGTCCATGGAAATGAAGAATTCTTATCTAATCTCATGATATTTATCCTTTGGTGTTCATGAAATGGAAAAGTTTAAAATGCTTGCTGACCACAGAAAGGATTAGCACATTTTTATCTTCCTTAATCCCAAACATTTAGTTTTCAGATTTCATCAGGCATAATATCAAAATGAGCAATGTTCTAGCTCTTCAGATGCGAGGAGTTGCTTATAGCTCCATTTCCATGCATGACCTGTGATAAACAGACCCACAAAGCAGCTGGAATAGGGCCGTGGCAGGCGATTCAGCATGTAGACACAGCCTCCCATGCTGCAAAGAGAAATCCCACCAAGGCTGCCAAATCCATTGATCACAGCCCCAGAAAATAATATCTCTTCTGCAAAATCTTTCTATAAGTCATGACATTTTAAATAACTTCCAGTCTTTTAATCTTTTTGAATTATATACAGAACTCCCTCATTTCACTTGGGACTCTGTGTGTGTGTGTGTGTGTGTGTGTGTGTGTGTGTGTGTGTGTGTGTGTGCACGCAAATAGTTTTATGTTTAGCTTCCCCTATATTAATCACCTGTGGTAAAAGAAAAAAATCTAGCAAAGCTAACTGTTGTTTTTAAAATATAATTTCCATAAGCACAAACATGCAAATGTTGCTTTATTTAGGGTCACACTGCAGGAAACTGATTAATAAAAAATGTAGTTTAATATGACCAGCTCCAGTGTGGTCCCTCCGGTTTTCTGCATATCTGAGAGCATAATGGATTTGTTACTCTTCGTTTATGTTTTACATTTCCCCCTTTTATAAACTTCCTGTTCACGATTATCTTGCTAAATACTTCCGGTTTTATCCCTAAAATTGAACCAGTGTGTATCATCCTTCTTTATCTGCTCTATGGTAGATTTTATGGCTGTTAACATGAGTGACTAACACACAGTAAAATTCTGAGAATCTGGGCTTCCACGCCAAGCTTTTTTTTTGCTCCAATATAGGGTCAACTATTTTTCCATCAGACAATTTAAAAGCCTCCAGTTGCAATATAAATGGTTTAGCGTGGTCTATTTCAGCCTGCGCTAGACAGCAAAAGATGCATTTGCTAATATATACAAAAAACTTATCTGTACACAATAAGCACTTTTACATCACTTGGGAAACAAAATGCCAGTAGCTGTAATTAGCAAGCTGCAGACATTTTGGGCGGAGCTCTTTTGTAGTGTTCTGGCTATAATTCTGAAATGATTCAACCTATGAACTTTTACAAGCATGTGGAATTGTTATTTTTCTATTTGCCAGGTGATATATAATTAGAGACTCTTATTTATCCCTCATGCACAGAGATCACTTTGAACACAAGAATCTGAGATATTACAGTGTACAGTGCTGAAAGTTCCTATTGAAGATATATAATCAACCATAGAATAGGGATGTATTATTCGACACAGGACACTACTCTAAGATGGGTAATAGAATGAATGATAACGTTTTCAAATATAAATATGCTTTTCAGATAACCAGTGTTTTCAGGGAAACTTCATACAATGTGCTTTTTTGGAAATCAACTTGTTCTATCTTCATGTAAAGTCAATTTCATGACGAATATCACTTCTCACTAAATGGTACTAAGACTGGCTCCTTTCCTCCTGTTACAGTGTAAATTGTTAGACTGAGCATTGGTTGCACCATAATTCCTTGTACTGGCAGAATTTTGGGAGCCCCTCTCTTTCTTACCATGAAGCAAACTAATACTGGGAACATACTCTTTATTTTCCGCAAATATGATTCCTTCATTCCAGCAGCTTGGAGGGCAAGGCTGGGGCAGCATCATAGTGTGAACTGAGTTTAAAAGAGGATAAAACTTGTTCCTGACACAGAAAATAAATGGAAAGGCTAAAACCAATAGCAAAGTCAAAAGGACTGAAATATGGAGCTCTGAAAATAAAGTTAGAAAAAGAAACATCCACCTCTCCACCCACTCACCACTGATCAAAATGTACCACGTCAGTGAACGAGAAACAAATATTTCTGTGGGCTTCAGACATATTAGAGGATGTGGAAAGGCCATGAGCAAGATTTAAAATGTTCTCCTTAATTTTCAAATCAATCCTCAGAAAAGCAAAGTAGAAAACTAGATGAGCACCAGGAATGAGGTCAGACGAAGCAGTTCAACAGCCAATGGCTGGTTCCAGGCAGGGGAGGAAGTGCTAGCTTACTTTAGTTAGGATTATTACAGAAGGCCTTGCAGGGACCATGACTTTCAATCTGAGACATTGACAAGGACAAGGCACTACCCATGGAAAGCAAAGACAGGCTACTGACATTTTCTTACCTTAGGCCATCTATTCTCCATTGAATACTTAGCTTACTTTTTTATTGCCCCTGATGTTGAGGCATATCTTACAGTGGTTGTTAGCTGGAGGCAGTTATGTGCTCATGGCGGCTCTGCACACCAATAGACACGCTCTGGATTCCTAATGGCATGAGGGAGCCATACCAGTGCTCTGATGGCTACACAAACCACTGAATAACTGAGAAAGAAATGGAACTTCATAGGATTTTGTGGTGTAAAACCACTGCCCTTCCTCCACCTGGTGAGCTCAAGAAATAAAACATATAAAGTGCGAGTGTCAACCATGGGCAAACCATGGCAGCAACCAGATTAGAGAACTCTCCTATGGCCATTGCACCATCACTAATGCTTTGGATGGAACAGATAATAAAAATGAGTATCTCAAAAATGACTGGCAGTTAGATTATCAAAGTAAAGATGTTTGAGAATTATATTACACAATTTATTTTGCTCTCAGGTAATGTTTTATGAATGGTTACATGGTAAAAATCCCTAGGTTAATTTCTATTTAACCTATTTATTTCTAATTGGTCCTCCTGTTTCAGTCTCCCCATCACTAGGATTACAGGTGTGCATGCCTGGTCTCAGTGGCCAGCTTAGCATGCCAGGGGCAGGGCTGGAATGGCATGCTGTACCAGGGACCAAATCCTTGCACTTGCTATGTAGGTGCTCAGACCACTGAGCTATCTCTGTGGCCCACTAATTGATAACTTTTTAATTGAAAAACATTTGAAACATGTAGAAGAGGTGATATAAGCAAATTGTATCAAAATGTAATTTTCAATATCACTTTATTTAATAGCATATAAAATAACAGTTCAGCTTAAAGTCCTTAGTGTTTTAGACACTAAATGATGGTTCCTCCTCCCAGGCTCTGTTCTGTACAATGAGCAAAGCAGACACGGCCCTGGTATTCAAACAACTTCACTTTTGTGGAAAATAGAAACTTATAACTGAGTTAATGAAGTAAATTGGTAATTACGGGCTGTGATAATTCTTCAGAAGACAAGATAAAAAAACAATAGGGTGCAATTTGTGTACAGTCTTTGGGGAAGGTTGGCTGGGCTGACAGATCATGGGGTGGTGCAGGCTATCAGAGAGAGCTTGCCAGAGGCTACCACCACCGAACAAAGGCTTGAAGGATGAAAGACGTGTTGCATAACACAAAGTAGGAGACCCTTTCAAGGAAAGGAATAAGCAGGTATGAAATAGAACATGGATAGAAATATTTGTGAGCTGTGGGTAGCAGATAAAGGAGCATTGGTGATAAAGAAGGGCATTGGTTGAAGCAGGTGAACTGAATTTCATGCAAGGAAGATCAGGTAAAGGTGTTGGGAGAGCAATGGAGAATTTGTATTTTACAGTGTCTATATATAGAAAATAGTGAAAGCTTGGTTCTGAATGAAGGAGAATCCCCAAAACTATGTTTCAAACATTGCTCTCTATGGCCTTAGGAAGACTAAGAGGTGGTACCTGAAACCAGAAAGCCAGCTGGAAAGGTGTGGTACAGGTATGCGATAAATTACCATTTAAACCAGGATAGCTACAGTGGACACAACCAGATAGAATGGAGTTCCATTTAGCAGATTTGGTAGTAAACTCATAAGAGGTTTATGGCTTAGGTAGAGGCTGAGAAAATACCAAGGATGAACTTGATATTCCTAGTTTAAGCAATCAAATGGATAACAGTGCCAGTTCTAGAAACAGTAAGGGCAACACATAAAGTTGTGGGCAAAGGAGAAATGGCATTCAGAGAGTTAGCCTTAATGATGTTATGGCAGAATATATACTGATTATCTTACACAAATTCTCAACATAAACTTGGATCAAGTCTGGGATTCAGGGGAGAAGTCTGTCAACAAGAGTGGACTTGTTTTATGAATAAGTTGTCATACTATGTGTAGGGCTAATAAAGGAACATGAGCCTGCAAGAGACTTAAGGAGACGGAATACATCTGGAGCTGGATTTCAACAATACAGATCATGAGGAAACAGGGAAGAAACTCTACTCAATAAAGAAAATAACTTATTGATTATAATAAGATATGGAAGGATCCATTGGATTTTGTCACTGATAATTTTTTAAACTAAAATTTTAGTTGAATGGTTAAAATCTTTCTAATAAAATGTTAGCAAGCAGTGACAAAGTATGCAGGGAATTCTTTCAAGTATTGTGATTGTAAAGAAGTGGATAGCCTGGCCAGGGACCTAGGTCAGTGGCACAATGCCTACCTGGAAAGCACAAGGTCCAGAGTTTCATTTCCAGCACCAAACAAAAAAGAAGACAAAGAAGTGGCCAGCCCAAGAGAAATTAGAAGTAATAGCAACTAGGAAAAAGATAGTGACAAGACTTGGAGCAGTGGATCTTAAATAACATACAGTGTGGAACGTATCCATTCAACTGTCATGGAGAAGAAGCAAGGGACTGAGCACACAGTGTGAGGAGCAATGCAAAGATATTCTCTCCTATGTTTCTGCAAATTCCTGTGACGTTTTTGAGGCTGCTTATAATCTTGCCTTTCAATTGAACATTGCTCCTCTTAAGAGTGACGGTTTCAAGTTTGCCACTCATGAGGACCCTCATGCCATATTCTCATGCTTAGTCTTTTTGTAAAATCATTTCAGAAGGATTTGCTGATGTTAGTCATTGAGCGCCCAGTGGAAGCAATGGCATTTTGAGCATTCTGAGGGTGAGGGGTAGAACTCAGACCTTGAACCTTACAATTTTCCAAGGGCTCAATGTTAAGAAAGAGTCTATAAATTTTATCAAGAAAAGTCTGTATTACATTCATGTGGTATCCATTAAACTTTAGATAGCAAAAATATAAAAAACAGATAAAAATTTTAATATTGGTATGTAAGATTTATCAAACATACTCGATATGTATCAAACCAACCAAAGGAATGTAATGATTGGCTATAAAACAAAGCTCAGACCCCAATACAGAAAGAAAGTAAAGAAATTGACTTTCTCCTTACGTCCATTTACATGGAATATATTAGTAGTGTTTCTTTGGTCATAGTGGTAGCTTAGATTCATATATTTATATTAAAAAATGACATAGCTTGTATTTATCCCTTTTAGCAGAAAGCAAGTAAAGCATAAATACATAAATAGCCATAGCAGAAGACCGCCAACAATTACAGTCACAACTGTATACTCATTTGTAAACTTTGCTCTTTAAGCTAATTTTACCACTATTTCTAAATCTTTGCATGCTATTTTAGGAATTTTATTTAAATAAAACCAGTACTTTCTTCATTTGAGAAAGTAGACAGGAAAATCGGTAAATAATGCTTAAGGACAGGAAATGAGTATGGTGAAACCTTTCCTTTTAATCTTATAATTGTTAAGAGTATCAAAGTCAAAGACAATTATACAGCTTTTAAATTTCAGAGTAGTTAGAAACAATGTGTTAGACACAGTAAGGAAACACTGTTCAAGAATAGCCATCTAGAACTGGCAATGTCGGAAGCTGTTGACTTGAGCCTTTTACAGCTCAGCATACTAATTTGACTTTACAGTCTGTGACATTGCCACATCTGCCAATAAACCACTACTGTTATGGAATATTGGGCTATTTATACAACTGCTTTCTCTTGGTTCAGAGAGAAAAAATTTCTGTATGAATAGTGTTTGGAAAACTTATTGTGTCTGCATCTTGTACTCTGAACAACCACTATGAAAACAACAATATGCATTGTATTCATTATTGTGGCTGTCCTACTCATGTTTTTTGAAACTGTTTCATTGTTGTTTCTTATTAAAAGTAATTAAAAAAAGAATAGCCATCCAGACCAGAGGTATATAGCTCAATGCCATGGTCTCTTCCTGGCAAGAGTGAGGTTATGATCTTGATTTCTGCTACCAAGAAAAAAAGAAAGAATAGCCAATCATTTGAGAGAACAATATCTTTTCATTATGAATGAAAATTATTTTTTCACTTTCTCAAATAACATTGACATTAGTGAACTTTTACCAATAAACCTTAGGAAGATGAATTTACTAATTTCATCAAAGATATAAATACCTCGAAATTCACTCTGGTTTCCATTTTTTTTTTGAAAGATGAAATAAAATTACATAGAAAATGAATGTAACAATTCTTTCTAAAGTTACAACAATCAATAGTGATATTTAGCATTATCGCAGATGACACTTTTTTTAACAATACATAAAATCTTTCACAAGTAGCAACAAAGAATAAAGCGATAATGTCATTCCTCTTTGTGCTTTTTTTCTTTTATTCCTTTTAAATGCACAGTCTAATTAAATTATTATCACAATCTTCCAGTATTCCTCATTAAGCTATAATACTTGCCCTGATTAAGTGAAACCAGATAAATAAAAAAAACACACTAAACAATTTCAAGCTTCATATCTATCTTAAAGGCCAAAGGCCAAAGAAAATTGTGATTTACCTTGGAGAAAAAAATGAAGGAGAACTGAAGGAGTGTACCCAAGTCAAAGGTAATGGCTAGGAATGCCTAGGGGTGATATCAACACTAGGCTTCATAAGCCTGGTGTCTTTCTGCCGGGCGTGGTGGCGCATGCCTGTAATCCCAACACTCGGAGGCTGAGGCAGGAGGATTGGTGCAAGTTCGAGACTAGCCTGGGCTACAAAAGTGAGCTCAAGGCCAGCCTCAACTGCATAGCGAGACCCTGTCTCAAAAAAAAAAAAAAAAAAAAAAAAAAAAAAAAAAAAAAAAAAAAAAAAAAAAAAAAAAAAAAAAAAAAAAAAAAAAAAAAAAAAAAAAAAAAAAAAAAAAAAAAAAAAAAAAAAAAAAAAAAAAAAATAAGCCTGGTGTCTTATCACAGGGATACATACATACTTTTATATAATATAATTTTTCAGTCCTATGTTAATGATGGCCATAACTGTTTGACCACAGAGACGAATAATTGAGAACCTCTACAATAATATCCATCTTTATAAACACATAGAATTTCAGTGAAAATAGAGTTTGAATTTGGAATCACTGATATACAGATTATAAAATCAATTTTTCTCCACTGAACACAAAATTGTTCTGTGCATAGTAAGTTCCATCTATCCTAAGAAGATCTTAAATAATTCTAATAATTAAATATATAGAGAGAGTCATCATTAATTAAATGCATTGACTGCCAATTGTTTTTCCATTGCAATTTTTTTTTTCCCCTGCCACATAATGGAAGTCCTTAGAGCATGTTGTGGACAAAACTGCTTGTTATACAAAGTAAAGTTTCTTAAGAAAGTCAGTCAGACATGAACTTACAGAGGGAAAACCATTTTCTGTGTAGAGACCACTCTAATGAAATTTGCATGGCTACATCTATCCCCAGCAAACATCACCAATCTCATATTCCCTGACCATGACAAATTCAGAAACTTCTAAGATTATAAAACAAATGCCATAAATTAGAAAAATTAGAATGCAAATGGTGTATTGGAATACTCAGCATCACAGAGTACCTAACTATCTACTCAATATTTTATTTTCAACAGTATATGATTTTATAGAGTTTTAGGCACAGACATACGAGGCTTACCTTACCCTTTTTCTAGGCAATAGGGGCCACTGCAGATGGCCAATTTATCTAATTTTTGGAAGACGCCATCTTATAAACTTTCAGCAACTAATTATGGATCACTTATTTCATCCTAAATGATCAGTGGTTCCGATTATATGTAAGTATAAAGAACATATAAAGTGTTTTTCAATTCTTTCTTTCTTTTCTTTCTTTCTTTCTTTCTTTCTCTCTCTCTCTCTCTCTCTCTCTCTCTCTCTCTTTCTTTCTCTCTTTCATGTATTTGGTACAGGGTCTACAGGGTTTACAGGGTATTTAGAGTCTCAGTACTAGATTGGACCCATAGTGATTCTCTTGTTTTCAGCCCCCTAGGAGATGGAATTATAGGTGCGCACCACCATGCCCAGTCTCAATTTCCCTCTTAGCGCATCCAGAGGGCAGGGATAGCACAGCAAGCCAGGGATCAAACCCTGGCCTCTTAGCTCTGCCTAAGCAGGAGCGTTACCCTTGTGAGCTATCTGGCCGGCCCTATAAGGTGTTTATCAAAGGTACCATTTCTGAACCATGAATAGAAGCTCCACATCTCTATAAATTGATAGCATGTTGAGATTACAGAAGTATGCAATACAGGGCACAAGATTAAACATGGAATTAAGCAATGCCACCTGGATTCAGCACAAAAACTTCACACAGAGAAATTCTATATCATGGCAAATAAAAGTACTCTGAAACCAAAGAGGACAGCTTACTTTCTATGAAGAGACTAATGATAGAATAACGATTTCCATAGATTAACTGCTATGTAAAATAGCTTTGTGGAATACATACTTATTAAAATTTAATTTAAAGTTTCTGTGAATTTTTTCAATTTTGGGTTCTGCTATCAGTAATGTAAAACAAACAAAATACGTCACCAGTAACTCTAGACCTTTTTCTAAAAATAAGTATATAGAAAATCTTTTCACAAAGGTATATTTTACAATGCAGTCCTTGGTGGCAAAAAAACTGATGAGCTATTTTTATTTTTTCATATTCTCCACAGCTTCCTATTTGACTTTAAGTTACAAGTTTACCGTCTACATGTCCACCACCAACCAACACCCTACTAAGTGACAGTCTGTTGCTATGTGATGTATTATCTTTCTTACAGAGTTGCAGAATTATGGTAACATTAATTACTATCATAAGAAGATGCAAAAAGCTTAATGCACCAAACAAAATATTAGAAACTTGTTTTTTAGTCGATCTTGAAGTTTCTCATCTTCCTATGGAGGTGGTAAGGGCAGCTTATTACCCATCATGGAGCAATAGCTTGTGATAATACAGAAAGGGCTCCAGTGCACAGAGGCCCAACGGAACTGGGCTGTGGGCTCCAACCCCGAATGGGTAGAGGGAAAATGAGAGACAATGGCTACTTACCAAAACATACTGTATAATTTAGAAATTAAATTTCAAGCTATAGATTATTTTCATTATTATGAAATTAAAGAAATCAATTGTTTATATATCTAGGTAATAAAATTGCACTAAATATTAGTTTAAGTTCATTATGTAAAATAAACATCGATGTATTTATTGTAATTGTATTACTTAAAGGAAGTAGGAGTGATACTTTCTCAAGATATAAATGCATGATGCTATCAGTGATGGAAAAGATGTTTGTTCTCGCTTCTGGTCTCTGAAATAATGAGATGACTTCAGCTACCACCTTATTTAGGTAAATAATGAGATTCTAAAATACAGGAGGAAAAATTATCAAGCTCCGCATCAACAGGATGCCTGCAAGCAAAATGTCATGACAGATATATAAGCTTTAGACTCTGGGAAACACAAATGTTGAATGAAGAAAATAAAACCAGGAGACAGAGTGAAAACAATCAGGTTCTACACAGGACTCTGTGCCCTTTTGAAAAGTCATTTTTGCCCTCTGGAACTCAATTTGTTGGCTCATTGGTTGGTTTTTATTACCTGGGTCCCTTCCATCTCCAAAATGTGATACTTACAAAGAGAATAAATACTACTTAATTAGCAAATTGTTGGCAAAAAAAAAAAAAGTCACCATGGTAAATAAGCGACACTATTCTATGTCATCTCCATTAAAGTAGTGCAATATTACTTTTTTGTGTGTGTGTCAGGCTCAGCCTACCCTGAGGGCAGGGATGGCATGGCATGCAGTGCCAGGGATCAAATTATGATCCCTGCACCTGCCTAAGCTTGCCTAAGTAGGCAACTGAGGTCGCTGAGCTATCTCGACACCCCTCAATATTACTTTATAAGACAGAGAAGTGTTCGTTACTGATAGTTACCTTTCGCGTCATTGTAAGGTACTTAGAGAAGAAAAAAATTGGAGTATGTTCTGCTCCTCTGAAATTTAAGGACATGTCTGCTTCAGAAAACCACTTAATACAGGTCATCCAGCTGGAATACACACTTAATCCCAATAGCTGCAAGAATGGTTCTCTAAAGAGAGAGCCAGGACAACAGTGATGGGCTAAATTTCACGGAGACATTCTCATGAGTGGAAAAATCTTGTTACATCTTGTGCACTGAGCATCCTGATGGATGACAGTTTTTAATTTTCTGGAAAAATAAAGATTGTACTCTTTTATAGAAAACGGGTTTGCTGTCAGTAGAATCGACTCGCTGCCCTTCCTTCAACTCATTCGCCCCAGGAACCCAAACTATCACTGTTGCTTGGAGAAGCCAGCAACGTGAACCTTGGTGTAGTGCACCTGTGTGTTCTCTGTTACCAAATTCCAGCAAGGGGGATGGGGGGTTAGCCCTAGGAGGAGAGTGCTGAATTCTCAACCACCAAGTAACATGCATCTGAAAGCCTCTCTCATGTAAACAGAGATTTAGCTGCATGCTTTCTTCCTAGGTGGAAATAAAAGCATGCCTCCTACCACTAAGATTTTAAGATATTCATCCCCTGCAGGCTCAGTATCATGAATGAAGTTGTATCAAGCTTCCTAGGATGGTCCAGTTTAGTTCAGTTGTATAAAAATGAAAGATTCATGATAGAAGATGATATTAATATGACATAAACAGTCTTCTTGTGAAGAAGTAATGAGATAACCCCCAAATTTTAAAGATTTCATCAGGTTTTAAAGTATGAATTGGCTTTTTAAAAAGTATTTTAGCTTTACATAGTGTACTAAAGGAACATTTTGAGGAATACATTCCCCTACTATTGCCCCAAAATGCGAGCTGAGAATGATCCACATATAGGTGATCATTCCTTAGACTAAGAATTAAAAGATTAGGAGCCAGGGAGATAGCTCAGTAGAATAGCACTTGTCGGCAAGCACAAGAGCCTGAGTTCAATTCCTAGTGCCACCAAAATAAACAAACAAACAAACAAACAGATAAATAAATTAGTAATCATGTACTTATGATGTGTTAGTGGCAGAAAAGTATAAATCCATGCAAATCTTTAAATAAGGAAGCACGCAATACTGATAAGCACTCAAACAAATGAAAAATAAGTAAAATCTTCTAGGTATGTGAGAAGACATTCTATCAGTGCCACATGTCTTTATTCTGACCTAAGTAATTTGGGACATTAATTTCTGGCCAAGTATGTGACTTCAAACTCCTCACTATTAACCGTGGTAGATACACCTGTGGATACATGAACAGAAGGTGGATATTGTGTGTGTGTGTGTGCGTGCGTGTGTAAAACACAGAAAGAGGGAAATGACATAATTGCATAGTTTATTTGTAATGCACTCATTTACTCTTTCTCTTCACAGGATGTTTCAAAAGAAAGTCATGTGTTTTGAAACATAAAAAATAGATAAATAAATGGAAGGAAACCAAAAGAATTTCTTGCAAGACAGACCCTAGAGCAGTTTGAAGACATCAAATAAAACCCCTCCAGCATGTTCTCCGCATGTGATGCCTTTGTACATTCAGTTCAGCCCCTGGGTAAATTTCCCGCAATGCAGGAAACGGTTCTGAGCCACGCTGGGTAGACACAAGTGCATATGAATCACTCACTTGCCATTCTGTCGACTGAGTCTCTTTTTTTTTTTTTTTTTTTTTTTTTTTTTTTTTTTTTTTTTTTTTTTTTTTTTTTTTTTTTTTTTTTTTTTTTTTTTGTCTTTTTGAGACAGGGTCTCGCCATGCAGTTCAGGCTAGCCTTGAGCTCACTTTTGTAGCCCAGGCTGGTCTCGAACTCGCACCGATCCTTCTGCCTCAGCCTCCCGAGTGCTGGGATTACAGGCGTGAGCCACCATGCCTGGCCGTGAGTCTCATCTTATTTTCTATAAAATTTTCTACATCATTTGAAAATTAATTTATGCAAGTCAAATATTAGTTCAGACAATAAGTAGAAAAGTTCACGTAGAAAACTTTGATTATGCTGCTCCTTAAATATGTATAAGTAACACACAATGTGTATAGCTAAGTAAAAGTTACAAACCACATATGCATATGTTTGTACCTGTATATACATTTGTATGTCTCCTGTACTTTTATATACAGAAATGTGTGGATACACTCTATTTTTAAAGGGTATCCCTTTGATCCTTTTGTCTTTTTCATAGTTCCAGGTACATCTATGTCAATTTTTTTTTGTGAAACATTGAAAAAGACAAGATATGTAGCCCCACATAGATAAGTGATTAAACTCACTTTTAAGAAAACTGCCATTTCCTAACATAGAGAGGTTTTGCATTCTGTAGCTTTTCGCTAATTAACACAACTCGAGGAATTCAGTCAAGTAGACTATAGACATATTGCTAAATATTCACAAACAAAACCACCAGGTATGATCAATATTTTCTTTTTAATTCTTTATTATATTTAATAAGAAATAACAATACTACAGTTTCAAAACATGTTAGTAATACATTCCCAATAATTGATACAATGCATATTGTTGTCCTCATAGTAGTTATTTAGAGCACAGGATGCAGACATGATAATTTTTCTAATCATTATTGATACAAAAATTTCTTCTCATTGAACTAAGATAAAGTAGTTGTATACATACTCCAATAGTCCATAATTATAGTGGATAAACTGGCATTGTCAGAAACTGTTGATTTAAGCCTTTTACAGCTCAACATACTAATCTAGCTTTATGTTTTATGCCTCATGGTTAAACTTTTCTGCTGGATGGTTAAGGGAAAGTTAATGCAAGACCTTTATAACAAAACATGCAACCTTTGGGGCCCAGCAGGATGGCTCAGTGGTCTAAAGCACCTGCTTAGGAAGGCTTAGGCAGCTGCAGGGACAGCGGTTCGATCCCTGGCACCACATGAAGTGCCAGCCCTGCCCTCAGGGCAGGCTGGGCCGGCCATAAAAATAAATAAATAAACAAACAAAAGTCCTGAAACAAGAAAAAAAAAATAAAATTTAAAAAAATTCTAAAAAACAAAATATCATGTAACCTTTGTATCCCCCAAGGTAAGTCCAGTCCCCTCAAGATTTACCTTGTAACCATGTACAGTGCTTTGTAGAACTGTTGTCAGTGTTAGCCATCTGAATAGTCACAGCCATTGCTTGATCCTTTTGCTCTCTGTGAAAGCCTGAGAGAATGTTTTCTCTCTAAGTGACTCTCCTTAAGCACACTATTCATTGTCAATCCCTTTCTTCTGTGGCCCCATAATCTCCCTGAGCAGAAAATTTGGGACACCACTGAGTTATAGGATGATACTGCACAGTTTCTCTTATGTCCTGAGTCCTCACTGACCCCGAAGGGCTAGGGCCACAATATTGGCTACCCTTGTAGCTCTTCTTTTTCTCTAATTTTTGGTCTGTAAACTTACATTTCTGTATTAGAACACATTTGCTCTTATATTTTTCACTAATGAAAACTATTTAATAATTTCAACAGAGATTCTAAACCAACATGATCTAAGCAATCAATTGAATGACTTATGGACTAAAAGACTGAGTAGAACCTGAAATATGAAACCATTCTTACATCTTTATCTTTGGAGTCATGATTTTCCTTTTAGAATGAACACCCCCCTACCCCCCTCACCCCCCACAAACTTTGCTTGGTGTGACAACCAAGCCCTCTCTGGAGGTGTTTCACATTCTCAATGTTTCCACAGCACATGGCTCCCTTCTTTGTCTCACAGTAATGGAGAGACCCAGACGTGTTACTGCAATTGAGCTGACCAAAATCTATCAGCACTTGCCCACCCTTTTTAAGAAATCTAAGTTGGGAAGCAAATAACAAGTGTGTTGCAATTTTTTTTTAAACTCCCACAAAATGCCTATTAAACTTTAAGTATGTACAACAAGACATCAAAACTTTCTAAGTTCAGCAAGTAAGGAGGACTCAAAATTATACTTTGTATTATTTTTTTTGGCTTATATAGAATTAAGTATGGAATATCTAGGCATTTACATCTCATTCTTTCTTGTATAATGGAAATTTAAAAGGAAGCAATGATTAATGAGCTTCCAACACCAAATAAAGTAATCTCTAGGGGAACAAATTCTTAGCTGAATGGGTAGCTCTGCACAGCAGGGACCTTTGAATACATCGAGAGGAACTAAGAAATTAAGAAATGAACAACAGTGAATAGGATTTCTTGGCATCACTAGGAAGCCTTGGCTTAAACTCAATATTTAAAACCAAATAAATTGGTTTTGCTGCTCAGTTCAGGACATTTTTTTCTTCCTTAGCATCACCCAGAGTTTATTTTCTCTTCATCCGTAGTAGGGAAATAAACCATTTTATTAAAAGAACAGTATGTTTAATTTAATGACATTTTACTGAAAGCAAATGTATTTTAATAAAAGTAATACAGGAAACCTATCCTTATGGTAGGAAAAACATACACATGAGACAAATTCTAGTAGAAGTCTCAGGATATAGATAAAGAGGATTTTTTTTTAAATTAAATGATTAAACTTTAGTTCCCAACTGTGCAAAATGTGAACTTACAGTGCCATTCTCTGTTGAGTTGGAAGGGGCGATGCCATACCCACGTTTGTTCTGGAGGGAAGAGCTTGAGCACTAAGAGAATGTAAGGCACATTTTGTCTCAGAACTTAAAAAAAAAACAGATAGTTGGTAGGCTTTATTAAATACTAAAAAGAAAGAGAGGAAGACAGCAAATTTGTCTTCCCACTCAGAATTCAAAACAGTGTGAGAGGTATTAAGCGATTTATCTATTTGGAATAAGAAGATGAACCTTTTGATTCCTAGTGAGGTTAGGCTCTAAAATTAAGTCTCTCCGCTCTAAGGAACCAGTGAAGTAGAAACATAATGTGGAAAGGACTAACTAAGGAACTGTTCTTAAATTCCTTTATTCTGTTGAGGACAATAATAACATGGGTACAAATAGGTAGAGGACTAATATCTATTTTTTTAAGTGCTTCAGCAGGCACTGTGCATGCATATTAGGATTTCTTCATCGTTTCTGGAGAACCTGAGGTACAGCTTTTAAGTGATTTCAACTAGTTAAAGTCTAGATATCAAACATCTGATGATGAGCTTTCAAGGCTCGCACTATTTCCACTGTTTCCTGTGGTTAGGCCTAGAACAGTGTCTGCTGCAAGTGCTGTCTTCATGACCCTGAGGCATCCTTTCCCATTCAGAACACACAGACTGGGTGGGAAGTACCACCAGGACTTTATTTATTAAATACTAAAAAGAAAGAGAGGAAGACAGAGCAAATTTGTCTTCCCACTGGAATAGTTGGTATTTCTGGTTAAGAGCTTTGTGATCATTTTCTCAGTGTGCTCCATTTATACAACTTTGTCATCCCCAAGTCATTTCTGATTTTACAATAAAGTCTTAGGATGTGTTTTATTACAATAGCTACTTAATTTCCTGTAACAGTTTCCTTTTTTATGGAGGAAGAGCTAGTTAGACTAGAAGTGGCAGCAGTTGTCTGTCACTTAGACAAATATAGACAGTATAGATTTGGGGCTGTGCTTTTCTTTTATTTTTTTATTTTTTTTATTTTTTATTTTTTTTGAGACAGGGTCTCGCTATGCAGTTGAGACTGGTCCTGAGCTCACTTTTGTAGCCCAGGCTGGTCTCGAACTCGCACCAATCCTCCTGCCTCAGCCTCCCGAGTGCTGGGATTACAGGCGTGAGCCACCACGCCCGGCTTGTGCTTTTCTTTTATATTTCACTGATTTTATATATTTTCCCAAAGAAAAATTTTTGTTTATTAACTTATTGATGTTAAACCATTTGTAATATTTTCAGAAAGTTTTGGGGTCATCGTTATATGTTTTCTTTGTTTTTGAAGGGTCTACGGAGCATTTAGGGTCTCACTACTAGAACAAACTCATAATGATCTGCCAGTTTACAGCCTCCCAAGAGCTGGGATCGCAGGCATGTGCCACCACACCCAGTTTCAATTGCCATTTCAGCAAGCCAGCATGGCAGGCCTGAGGATCAAACCCCTGACCCCTGCACCTGCTTGCAGGTGCTTTAATCCACCGAGTTATTTGGCTGGCCCTCATCATTGTGTGTTTCTCATTACATGTGGCAGAAACCCACCAGAGCTTGGAAACTTCTATTTCTTGGGCACAAGAGCAGTACACTACTATTTATTTTATTTAGGATCCTGTGATTCAGAGGAAAAGGCTAGAAGTAATGTCTGATTGATTTACATTTAAATTAGACATTAAATGTGATATTAAAATAGCTCACCAAATACTGTTGTTTTCAATTCCTTCTCAGGTTCTTATTAATGACTATCAATGTAACAGAAGAAATCAATACCCAAAGTAATATTATTAAATATATAAAACAATGGGGGAGCTCCTTAAATTACCTGCTGAGGGCCTTGAATGAAATCACAGAGGAACTGATAACCTATATGTGACCTTTAATATATTTATTTTACACATACATCAATTAGGTTTTCTTAATTTTTAAGACGCACCTGAGCCCAGACAGTAATTTTTGATTCACCCCTTCTCCCTGAGCGTCACAGGCCAGCATTTGAAGTATGATACGATTTTAATTACAAAGATTTATCATTATGACATGTAATTTCTAAGTACATGAAATGACAATATAATGCATAGATGTGCAGTCCAGCCACACATTCACTATGTGAACAATGATATTAATGGCTGGTTGCTTTCTATCTCAATTTCATTTTCTCCCTATGTTGTATAAAACATATGGTATCTATAGGTATTTGCTTCTCATAGTCATTCCTGTTTTGTTCTTTAAAACATAGCATACAATCTTCTTTGAATAGTGCTACCAAGCTCTCATCAAAATTGCTAGCACTTTATACACATTCATAGACAGGACATTATAACTGGGACCTACATGAATTTCACATGTACACTTATGTTAATTTTCTGTCCTCCCTGCTTAAGAATGCCTGTCTATTCACACACCAAAAGGCATGTGTTTTAAAAATACTTTTCAACTGTTACCTCCCTCATCCTAGTATTTGAATCACCTCATGTTTTTAGGATGGTATAGTTGAAAAGCTTTAGACTGTGGTAAAGAGAAAAATTAGTAGCCTCATGGAAATTATCCTCTCCAGGACTCAATTTCAAAATGAGAAGGATTAAACAATCTCTGAATTTCTTCACAGTGTCACCTTCTACCATTCCTTCCAATTCTTCTTCTTCTTCTTCTTCTTCTTCTTCTTCTTCTTCTTCTTCTTCTTCTTCTTCTTCTTCTCCTTCTCCTCCTTCTCCTTCTTCTTCTTCTACTTCTTCTTTTTTTTTTTTTAGAGAAACAGATTAAGTGCATTTAAAATTTGTATTACATTTAAATGTGGACCAAAATAAAATGCATTGAAATGTATTCATCTTTAGGGCTTCCCAAAACTTTGCAATTACAGAGCTTCTAAGCCTAAAGAAATTACATAGCTTTTTGATAATACTGAAGTCTCTTTTATCTTTTTCCTTCAAAGATAAATCCCAATGTGTGACTATTCTTCTCAAACAGATTTGGCTCTAATAATAATTAAGCTGAAGGAGATATTTCAAAACATTCTTTTGTATAGATACATACAATCAATTCATGTCTGAATAATGAGGTAAAACTCACTAAAAAATCATAAAAGTTTTATTTCAAATACAGTGAAGATCCACTTAGCCTGATCTCTTTGTTCTTAACCAGTTGTCAAATACGAGATGTAGGTAGTATACTGGTTCTTATATAAAAATTAAACCAGGTAGCTATCATTAATTTATGAATTAAACTGATTATAGAACCATCTTTTCTATTTTCCGTTATAAAATATGAGTTTTCTAGTGATTAAAAATTAGACTAAGTGACTATTTTAAACCTGCCACTATTCTCATATTTGTCTTTAATTTATCCACAAAAGAAGATTTTTTAAAATGAAAATGAGGAGGAAAAGATTTATAGTACATACAACTTCCCAAGCAACAAACACTCTAAACATCGTTGTTTACTCTTTTGTACGCAAGCCTTCATAAAGGAAAGATCAAGATGTCACTGTCTACTAGTTAGGGCATTTTAATTTACTAGGTTCAGCTTGTTTCTTCCTTGCTGTATGATTTCTTCTAACTCACATGTGTAATAAAACAAACGCTTTCTAAGAATTTTATTTTCCAAAAAATAAATAATTTTATTTTCCTTCCCTTGTTCGTGGGCTGGCTTATTCTACAGGATCTCTTCTGTTACTGCCTCCCTCATCAGCACATGGATTGTAGATGGGTCCACATGAGCTGCCACAGTACAGGGCCACTCAAGTGGATGGGACCTTTCATAAAAAGAAGGTCAATGAGAAGAAAATCAACTATAAAATTATATCATCATTGTTGGTACAAGAATCACAGATTTAGCAAAATCCCAAAGGGATCTGTACATTAACCTCTTTCAACTTAAAAAAAAAATCCCATAATTACAAGTTCCTGGGCCACATAATTTCAGTACTTTTTATTCACCACATGCTTTTATAAAATCACATTTTATTTTGTCAATAATTGCCAGAATATTCTGATATTGTAAGTTAAAAATGTAATTGAAATTTGAATTTGGTCATTCTACATGAATAAAAAACCAAAATTTATCTTTCCTTTCATCAGTCTTTTTCTATTTTTAATGTACTACAGGGTCTACAGGGTCTCATTACACAGATCAGACTCATAGTGATCCTCCTGTTTTCAGCCTCCCAAGTGCCAGGATTACAGGCAAGTGCCACCATGCCAAGTGCTATCTCAGTACACCCTGGAGGAGAGGCCAGCACTGTATGCTGGGGATCAAGCCCTGGTCCCTGTGTCTGCCTAAGCAGGTGCTTTAATCCACTGAGCTTTCTGGCTCACATCAGTGTTTTGTCAGCATCATTAAATCACAGAATCAAATCCCAGCTGTGTAACTGGCGTTATATAGCAAATAAAGTGAGGATGTTAGATGGTCTCAGAAAGGAACAAGAGTCCATACTGCTATTTTTCTCTACATTCCTGTGAAAAGATTCTTCACATTTGTTGTACTATGATGTAATAACTAAAACAATTTGACTTGGCTTGCCATGCAAATTTAGTGAGAATACATAAAACACATTGCACAGATACAGATTTTTAAGTGCAGAGTAAGAGGAAAAAGCTAGAGAAACAGTGTTCTATTGGACATCCAGAAAGGCTAGCTGAAAAATGCTTTCTTCATACCTATGAAGATCTTGTAATAATCCTCTAATCCAGCTCATTACCAGGCTGGATTAATACTAAGAGGGCACTATGTTAGAGAAATTACTAGGATAAATGATTTTTTTTTTCTACATTTTAGCTATTTTTTCATGTCTTTTCTTATGGAGCCAATGAAACAGTTAAATCTCTGGAGGAAATCATTAAAACTTCTTGGCTGTCAACTGTTAAAATAGCAAAAAGTATTGGATCACACAAATTTTCATTTATCTCTTTGTTTTCTTTCTTGTTTCAGAACTTTTTGTTTGTTTGTTTGTTTGTTTGTTTATGGCCGGCTCAGCCTGCCCTGAGGGCAGGGCTGGTGCAGCATGTGGTGTTGGGGATCGAACCGAGGTCCCTGCAGCCTCCTAAGCTTCCCAAGCAGGCACTTTAGACCACTGAGCCATCCTGCTGGGCCCTATCTCTTTTTTTTGAATATGGAGATACATAGGAAATTCCATTCATCATTTAAGAAAAACTGGTTGTTGTTATTGCCACTGGTACCATTATTACAATAGCGGTTATAAGATGCTCAAAATACATGGAGACATTGGCTGAGTGCCTATTTTCCATATTATTGTCTTTAAAATATTGATTAGTCTTACAAACTTTTAAATCTATGTCAATCTTCAATCATTCCTATCTTTAGTGCAGCCAAAAAGTTTACTTCTTACATGGGTGATAGTAAGATTTTTCTAAATAATTTATCTGTTGAAATAATAATTATACTCTCAGATTTTTCAATTAACCCACATTAGAAATAGATTTTGAGACTACATAGCTAACGCGGTGGAAGCTGAGAACAGAGACAAAAGTTTCACATTTTGAGTCATATTTCTGAGCAAGAAAACACACAGGTGTGTACTGTAGTAGCTTCAGGAATATGTAGAGGCATCATGGGGCACTCAGATTCCTGCCAATATGACGTATGGCTAGATCCTAAAGTGCAAATGATGCTTGTCATAGTTCATAACTTCATGATATAAGCCTCACACATTTTCAATGATTATAGGAGTAGCCTGTTCTATTGTGTATTTATAAACCAAAAGCTTGCTTCTTAAATAATAAACAGCCATTGAGAAAGAATACTTAAAATGAGATATGTACTTCTTAATTCAATTACCATCTTACAATGGAGAGTTCTTCTTGCTCTCGTGTGAAGATACGAATGCTGAGGCTTAGAAAACTGATGACATGCCCTATATTGGAATTGGTCAAGGGTATCCAGGGCTAGAGTTATGCTATGATTCTCCATGTGGCTCTGCTCCTATGTTCTCCTACTGCACAGGGTAAAACAGGTTGCTCTTTTAGTACTGTCTTGTCTAATAATAGCACTGGTATCCCCATAGGTCTATTTACATTTAAACTAAATAACATAGAATAAAATGTTCATTCCTTCCATCACCCTAGCCCCAGTTGGTTCATGGCTACTATAATACTATAATGTGTGTGAATCTCAAAATGAATATTTTCATTGACACAGAAATGTGTTAGTGCTGGGGGCGAAAGCAAAATAGATTAAGTGAAAGTTCCTAACCTTGGAGACATTCTTGATTATAAAGATGCTATTAATAATAACTGAAGAAAATGTTCCCAATGCTTTTATATTAAAACTGAAGGGTTTATATTGGTCAGAGATATAATATTTACCAAGAGAAGATAGGTTTACAGGTTTATTTTAGAATAGCTCATATCTATGCACAGTGTCTTGAATATACAAGTACAGCAAAACAAAGTTAATAAATATTTGAATTGATAGCATTTTTACAAAGCATATTGAACCTTAGCAGTAAAATTGAGTCAAAAAGTAAATGCTTGTGAGGAATGTCTAATAATAGCTTATTAACCTTAACTTTTAAAAAAGCCTTTTTCAGGCAGAGAAGATAGCTCAGGGGCATAAGTACAAGGTCCTGAGTTTGATCTGTGGTTGTTCCGCAAAAAAAATAAAAAATAAAAAATAAAAAAAATAAAAAAAATAAATAAATATAAAAAATAAAATAAATAAAATAAATTTTAAAAAGCCATTTTTGAAAGGTACTGTTGGATGAGTGAATTCATAGACTTGTTACTTTTGGACAAAATCTACTATTTTCAATATGGCTAGTTAATGTGTTTGCTTCTGTTCCATTTTTACCATCTATACTATATTCATATACTGTATACATGTCAATATAGAAAACATCTTTTTAAAATACAATCACAAGATTTTGCTTAAGAGTGGGTTATTTACACTTACAACTAATTTAATATTCAATCACTTAGTTTTAGCCTAGAGAAACTCTCTTTTAATATTTACAGAGAATGACACAATACACAGAAACAGGCAGCAGATTTAGATTTCAGAGCAGGATACGCTTTACTGGCTACAGAACCTCAGCCTAGGTTTCCTTAGATACACAATTCCTAGAAATATATGTACAAAGGCATCACCACAGGGCTGCATGAGAAAGAAAACAGAAAAAAAGAAACTAAAAGATTGTAGAAAGTATAAAATTCCACAATAATATGGTATATTATATTTTTGCTACTTTTGGTATAAAGGAAGACAGCAAGAAATCTTATTTTAAACACTGACTGAGGAACTAGGGCTTGCCACACTTGCCGACGCCTCATCCAACTAAACTAGAACAAAGGGGGCTTGCGGGTTAGCTTAGTCAGGCACAAGGGACAGCAGTTCAATCCCCAGACCTGCTTTTAAGGCAGCTTCAGCTAGCCAAAGAAAGAAAAAAATATCCTTCTAAACTAAAACATATATGTAGGCCTTGTTTTTGTTTTTGTTTTTGTTTTATTTTCTGTTGAAAAGAAGCTTGTGGAAATTTGAAACACCCTTCATTCTCTCCAAAATCCAGGTTCAGGTTAATTGTTAATTAGTATTCTTGCAGTTTCCAGTCTTTTGTCATAAACTGGAAAAACACGATACTGCAGGGATTGTGGCCCCCATGGTGCTATTCCACCCTTGATGACTAGCCACTGATGCATACAATCTGTCAGTTCTTTATAATTCTGTTTCTTCAAGTCTGGAACAAACTGTTGTCCAGGAGAAAGGATTGGGACACAAGTATTTTGATGGACTACTAATTTCCTCACAAAGAAGTTATGGAGCCTTAAACATAACTGTCATTTTCTTGTCTTGCATTGGTACCAGAAGCATCAGTTCCTCTTCTATTTTTTAAATTTTATAAATTAAAATTATGTAATTATATTTATGAAATTATAAAATTAAATTTTATAAATTTATAAATTTGAAAGCATATTTTCTTCCTAATAAGCTCTTGTAAAGGGTTTGCTCACCTAAAATGTTTCCTTTCTTAGGAGGGCAATATTTACACCTTATTGTATCTTAGGATCAAGAAAGAATAATCATTGAGTAGAGGCTAAGGTCCCAAGAGAAAATTGTCTTAAGAGATACCCACAATGCTATGCTCCTCCCAGTTTGTCAGAAGGATACATAGGGACTACATCTAATGTCTTCCAGATAACAGGGTCTCGTAATGGAGTATGGATTACAGGACTTGTCTTTTGTGTCCTGAGTAGCTCACCTTACCCGTTACTACTGAGAACATGTTAGCCTGAGGAAAGGAGATAATGCTCTTTTATGAAAAATTCATCCTGCCTAATAAATAGCCCAAAGTTTATTTCTTCAGGTACAGTCTTCTAATTCCTGGTATAACTGAAGAAATTATCCTTTCCATTTCACTTAGTTCCACGAATTCATATATTGTTTCTCTTTTTTTAAAAATTGAAGAATAAGTCTCAGAAAATTTTGGTGAAATGGTTATTATAACTCTTAGATCCCATAATTATACATTTTTCTCTTTTCAAATATAGGCATCTATTCAACTGATAAGCATTAACACTATGATCTTCTTTAGTCTAATAAATATATATTGTGACATGACAAGCAATGTATTTTTTTTAAAGAATCACTGATTAAGGTATCATTTTTAGGAATTGTAGAATCAGTCTAAAAATTTATTGCTATAAGAATCTGTCATACATTCTAGTGATTCTTACTGTTTCAGGGGAGGTTAGCTTTAGCTAAGCTTTCATCTGATCATTTTTCAACCAGTCTGTATATTTGGAGAATTCTTGGAAATTTTTTTTTTCATTCTGTCAAATAACATAACATGCTGAGTTGTTCCAGTCAAAGCATTTGTAGTACCTTTATCAGACCTTCTGTTTAAAAACAATTCCTGAACTAGCCTGGCTGAACCCACTCAAACATAAAAGGACCTTTCATAGAACATTTGAAGAATGTTTAACAACTCTAATATCAAAAACAAAACAACCAAAAGTAAACACAGCAACTCAGAATGAATGTGTCTCTTGTCTAGGTCAAGACAACAGTCAGCACCAACCAAGAGTGAAATGTGGTGATGGAGGTTCACAGGGCAGGGCTGGGGCCTCAGGAGCTTGACGGGAGAGGGAGAGAGGTGCTGTGGAGACAGAGCTCTTACTGAGCACACACAAAGACCAGCCTCGGGCTTCTCACTGCGGGAGGAAAGATCTTACACATGAAACAGCCTCAAAGCAGTATCAGAAGAGAATCTAAATCTTGGACCATCTCTTGTCTAAATGCGTCTCATGCAAAGCTGTAATAAGGCAACAGCAATCTATTTGGATATGCCGAGGCAGGTGCCATAGTTTTGTCAATGTGTTGAACACAAAGCAGAGCTGAACCAGAGAAAGAAATCTAAGATTTTTCTAGTATCATCTGTGGGAAAGGTGCTTTCTTTTTTATTCCTGTAGCTACATACTAACAGATTTTTTTTTTTTTTTCAGTTTTGAGGACATATACTATACGTGGCAGGTCACTGAAACAGAGATTGTCTGATTTCACAGACGTACTCTTTGACACACTTGACTCAGGTGCTCCGCCCTTTTGATATTAGGGATCTGGTATTGTTTTGCTTTCATTTGTTTTTCAGGTAAATGGTCTAGTTTGTAGTTCAGGTTGGCTCCAAACTTGTAGTCCTCTAACTTCAACTTCCCAAATGCTGAGATTATAATTAGGTACTACCTAGCCTGCCTTGATATTAGGTAGTGTATATTATCATTACTGAATAATGTCAGAGAGGGTAAGGAGCTTAAATTCTAAGACATACTCCATTATTTTGATATGCTGTTATAATTGATAGCAGCCAGCTATTTACAAACAGCCATTCAAGTTTCTAAGTTTTACATCATCACATGCTGTGTTCCTTAAACTTAGGAAACTTAGTATATGCTTTAGGTTATTACTGAGTTGAGTGGTCCCTCAGATTATATATTTTTCTTCTTAAGGTTTTTGATTTGAGATAAGCCAATATGGACTAAGCCAAACAATTAAAATATTCACCAGATATTGATCAAAAGCAAAAGTATGTGAATGATTTAGTTTGCAATATATCTGTCTAATGTAATGACACAAACTATATTTTCATATTATTCTAAGTTTTATATACTCAAAATAGTCATAATTTCTAAAGTAAAAGTTAAAATATTTAACGTAAAATTTGGTGTAATCAATATACTTATACATATATAACATTAGTACCCAGGTTATTGTACTTGTCCATTGTAAATAAGATATGAATACAGTACATACAAGTTAGATATCCTTCAGATTCCTTCATATGCAAAATATGACACGTAGATTACATTCCTTAGCATTACTCACAAATAGTAATAGATAAGATGATTTTATAAATTATGCAAATGAGAGAAATAATAGCATTTTTTATGTTCCATGGAGATCATTTCTTTAAAGAATTGTCCATACAAATGACCTTATATGTACAGGCTTATACTTAAGGGTACAGATTTAATACTCTATGTATTAAATTCTGTATTAAATGTTGGGTTTGAATTTTGAATAAGAACATTTGATTAAGAAGGAGATGATAGTAAAATGAGCCTAAGGGCCAGCCAAATAGCTCAGCAGATTTTAGGTAGGGGCTGGGACTCAACCCCTGGTCCTGCAGTGCCAGCCCCTTTCCCAGGTCGCACTGTGAGGGAAATTGGCACTGGGCCTTGTGGGCCCTGCCTGTAATCCCAGCTCTTGGGAGGGTGTAAACAGGCGGGTCACTATGATTCAGCAGTACCCTGCCTCATGGCCTCCAGCAGGGCATGTTTAATCTCCAAAAGTTGCAATCTAATAAAACTACATATCTCTTGGCCACAAATGGGTGATGCTTTGGTGGCAGGATAGCCACAGGATGCCCAGAGAAGCTCCCTGCTCCCTTTCAAGCTGGTGGCCTATTTTTAACTTAGTAACCTTACTCATCTCACTGGGCACATAGAGCACCATGGAAATGTGAGTGGAGGAAGTAGAAAGTAGTGAAAGAAGAATGTTTAAGTACTTTCTTATCTTTGGGTGTAACCAAAATACACTAGTATCTTTTAGTTCGTGGAAGAGACTGAGGTGCTGCCCACTGCTCTGTGACAGCTATGGAACTAGTTCATTGAGCACCAGGCTGCCTGACAAAAGTCCTGACTCAGCAAGTCTAAAGAGGACCTGAGGATTAACTGTTGAATAAGACATCCTCATGTTAATCGTGCGTCTGTTTTATACCGACATCAAGAGCGCAGGCAGCATAGCTGCTGTCCCTGAAGCATTCTGTTCTAACAGTAATGTGGCAAAAAAAGAGCACTGCTTGAGGAGAGCTACAAACCTAAGCAACCACATATGCATGCACGCAAAAACGGAAATCTTAATTTCAAAGCTGTTCATTTCAGCACTCCCAACTTCTCATCCCCAACACCATTCCTTACCAGCGAACTTTACAGAGAATATAAAAATAAAATTTTCATGAGAACAAAGTTGCTCTATCTGTATTTATTGTTCTTCTATTGATTTATCACATCTAAACTTGGTAATGGACAGAATGGTGATACAGAATGTGTGTTCCAGTATTTTCCTCATGTCTAATCCAATTCCTTCATCCTTCCACCTTTTTATTTTAATTCTGATAGAAGCCCTACAGTATATTTTTTATTACTCAAAAATTCATCTATCTCCGTCCAATCTTCCTTCTCTCTCTACAAGATGATAAATGAATGAAAAATCTTCGTGTCCTTTAAGTGTGGAGAGGCTAACTAGACCATGAGCAACCATCTGTTGGCAACATATCTTTAATCAACATGATTATTGTGTTTCTCAGACCTTAGTAATCAGAGTCACTCGAGGGCCACTTAAACACTTTGCTGGGCCCCAACCCTTGAGCTTCTGACTCTGTGGGGGCTCCCCTGAGGCCAGATACCAGTGCTTCTTTATTGATACCACTGGACCCGTAAGAAGTGAGTTAAAAATTTAGCATACTATGGCAGGAGAATATAATGACATAGCTTACAAGCAGGTTTTCCATTTGGCCTGTAATTAGGATGGGCTGTGAGGCCTTGCACTTAGTGCACAGGATTTTAGTTTAGTTTTTTTTTTTTCTTTCTTTCTTTTCAGCTTGCTATATATCACAAATCAACATGCAACTTGGGATAAACGTCCTTTCAGAGCACGAAACTATTCTCACTAGATACAAATTTCAATGTACATTTGTAGCTTTAACCACACCATCTAGAATATGTTGATTTTTAAAAATATTACATTAGGGCCAGCCAAATAGCTCAGCAGATTAAAGTGTTTGCAAGCAGGTGCAGGGGCAAGGTTTCCATCCCTGGACCTGCTATGCTGGCCCTGTGCCTGCCCCCAAAGTTCACTGAGACAGGAATTGAGATGGGGTATGGTGGCGCACACCTGTAATCCCAGCACTTGGGAGGCTGTGAACAGGTGGATCACTAGGAGTCCCATCTAGTAGTGAGACCCTGAACATCCTGTACTCTCTTCCCCAAAATACAAACAAACAAACAAACAAATAAATAACATATTGAACAAGTGTTTCCTCAATTTCTTTTTCTTATAAACAGGTATCTTTCATGCTTTTTCCTTACATATCCTTGCACACACACATTTATGTTTACGTAACTTAAAATTGTTTAAGTTAGAAGCAGATTACCTAAAGTACATTCCATAATACTCCCTCCATAATGTCATGGACTCCTTCTTACAGAATAATTTTGGCATATAATTGTCAAATGAAATAGTGTGGTAAGACAATTTTTAAGCAAGAGTTATAATCATAATTAATATATAGTATAAATTCACTCAATAATTAAGGTATGTTTAAAGCTGGAATAATAGTTAATATTTTAGAATTACTGATTTTAGATACAAAAATTTACATGATGACTCTTTAAAGACTATTTTAATATATTTTGAAAATTGTTAAAATAGCATATTTTATAGAATAAAATGTGATGCAAATATAAAATGTTTCAGATAACTATATTCCCTTTTTTAATCAAAGAAAAGCAAGGGAAAATCAGTGTTTCCTATGCATATTTGTACTAGATAATATTATTTTTCGATTCCTCAGTTAATCATTCAAGTTTTTACCCATTTCATTTCCAAAATTCATCCACCTATAATTATTTATTTCTCAGTATCAATGTAGTACAGAGAAGAACCTTCAATAGAAAGGCTACCTTTCAAGAAAAAGAACATGTTTATGAAGGAATCTATAAATTGTGAACCATCTTCATTCACCATTACTTCATCCCTTTTGTAGCATATATGTCCTAAATAAATAATATAATCCATATTCCTGCCTTCACCCAAAACATTCCAAATTTTATCCCACATATCAGTGCAACTATTTGCAGTTTAAAACAACATATTTTATATTCATTTTTAATATAGCACAAGCAACTGGTTCAGCTGATCTTATATTTACTATTATAATAAGGTAATACTTCTAATATGTCTAATTTTCATTGTCTGAAAGCATTACCACTGAACAGACTCAAGATACATGTATAATTAGTATATTTTGGATATAAACTATACAGATTTTTTTGTTTAGCATAAATAGTATTCTTCGTTCCCTTAGAGCACATGGTAAAATTCATGATCAGAAACTTTACGAAAAAATTTCTTCCATCACATCCTTTCTGAACTATGAACTACATGAACTGATGTGACATTAATTCCATAATAATTGTAGGTTGCTAGAATTAGATAACTAAAACTTTAAGAGATAAAATAATTGTTTGATATTGAAGCATTTCAAGATAGAATACTTAGGACATTTTGTCAGCCTCTGAATAAGGGAAATTAGATGGATGAGACATATTTTTCAAATAAAAGTGATTGTGCCAAAAAAATTAAAGATTAACTGAATTAGATAAAAAGTCATTGAGCATAACCGAGCTCTCAGAAGAATGAGAGCTCCGAGTTTCTGAAGAGATTTCATGATATGGTCCACTGTTCAACTGAGACCACCAAAAGCTTTCTTAAATCCGCCTCATATCTTAGTTTTCAGTTACTGAACACTATCTTAGAGTTTACTTCTGTTCAGCTGAGACCCAATACTGAGGCATCTTTCAAACACTTACAAAAATCTGTGGACAACATCCTAGGTGGCACTTCCCATAAAAGCGATAAACAGCAGATATTTAAGCACTTCGCAGTGTTCCTTATTTTGCATGTTCCACCATAACTGCATATAACGAGACTGTATGTTATTCCTACAGTGAACATATATTTGCTATTTTTGAAACATTACTTACCTGTCAAGTTTTTTAATCCAAGTTCTTGGAGTCCAAAATTTCCATCTTTTCTGTAGTTGAGAAATATCGCCAGAGCATATCTATCTTCATAAAGTTTTGTCCCACGAATAATGCGTAAATTCTCCAAAGGCAGGTAACGAAACTGGTTAAGGGCCACTAGGACATAGCCTGTGACTTCTCGGATGGACTGAAAAGACACAAACAATTGTCTATGTTAAAACATTACATCAACTTGTCAGCATGCATATGTAGTTGCTGAAATTAAAAGTATCTCCTTCCATACCACAGTCCTGTTCACCCTCGGGTATAATGCATGGTTACAAATGGGAGGGATCTCTTCTCAAGTAAAGGCTGCATTTCTTTTAAAAGGTTGAGGATGTACCAAAAATAAAACAATGGATTTTGCTGTATGACACATTTATCATACCTGAGATTGGAGTACAGTTAAATGAGCAGTCTCACTCGCTGACAGAGTGAAATTATGTTAGTACACATAAACCAGCCTTTCCATGAAAAAGCAAGTTGGTAAGTTTATTGCAAATAAAACAGTGCTACATTAAGGTGTAGACCCCAGGGCAGATATTTAATGGCCATGTTTCTCTGTAGTCTTGCATTTACAAAATATTATTAGTTCTGTGTATCTCTGGGGGTCATATTTATAAACAGCATGCATTTAACAACAGATTATTGTCTCTAAACTTATTATACTGACAAATTTTTACTTTTACCATCTAAAATTTAAATGTAGCTGTTTATAGTTATCAGTCAATTACTTGAAAGCTTGTGAGATATTTTAAATAAAACAGTTATGAAAAAGGTTGTTTCATTTGAAGATATCATCTTTTAACAAAATGATCATACTGATCATAAAAGTTATGTCAGCATATATTAAATTAATGAAAAAATAAAAATAATATGAAGATGCTGAGGTATCTCAGAAACACTATTCATCTTTTTTCTCTATGTACTTTCACCCCCTCTGTAATGTTAGTCTTCTTTAAATTTGATGCTCTCTAAATTTTTATCTTTACACTCTGCCTTAAACTCTAGTCATAAATCCAAATTCCTACTCAATCTCCTCTTTTTATTAATTTTATTGGGAATAGATAGATAGATCGCATTCATCATAGGCAGTTTGTTCCTGTATATGATACATATTTTTTTTAGCAGAATAGATTTATTGGGGAATAGAAAGCTCCTGTCCAAGAGAGGGACATGAGGGGGGTTCTGAATGGGTGGCCCCCCTATATAATACATCTTGATTCCTCATTTTTTTCTGAATCCCCTCCCTGGATCCTTCCCTTATTTATAAAGCTTTGTTTCCATTGGGATGTCTAATATACTTTTCAGATGTACTTATCAAAAACATCATTCAGGGAGCCGGCCACGGTGGCACATGCCTATAATACCAGCACTTGGAGGCTGAGGCAGGAGAATCAGTGCGAGTTCAAGATCAGCCTGGGCTACAAAAGTAAGATCAAGGTCAGCCTGAACTGCATAGCAAGATCCCTCAAGAAGACAAAAAACAAAACAAAGCCAAAAGTGAACAAAACAAAACAAAACAGATCATTCATATCCCATTCTTACAGCAGTCTTGCACTTCTTGTTGAAGTCAATCCATGCTTTCTGTTTTCCAGTCAAAAATATTAGGTTCATCTTTTATTCTCCCACTTACGTATTATTGTAGTAGAGTTTCCTGTGTGTATTTTTGATATGTATATTCAAGCTAGTAGCAATTGGGACTATTTGTCTATAAACGTACTTTGATTTAGTGCAATTGTCTTATACAATGTATGTGTTGTTTACCTATCAGTCTACTTTTTATCTGTATATATAATAATTAATTTTATAAGGTCTTATAAGTGAATCGGATGCTGGCAAAATGAGGGGAAGTGAAGGGGAGGGGAACAAAGAAATGTGTTATGTATCTTTAACAACTCCCTACAAAACTCTTCTAATGAAGCCATGATGTATTGGCCTTACAGCATATAATGGTGGCAAGTAAGAGACACAGAAAATAAACAAAAGGATCAACTTCTTATGGTACATTAGCTATAAGTCTAGTGACAAAACAAGACTTTTTTCCAACTCAAAAACTTAATAATTTAGGATTACAGAATTTATATAAAGTGTATGCTTATATATTTCCTGCTAATTTGAGCAGATGCTATTTCAATAGCAAGTATAATTTTATTAGCCCATCCAGTTATAAGATTTTTTTTTTAGTGGGACCGGGATTTGAACTCACGACCTTGCACTTGCTAGGCAATCACTTGTGCTATGGTGATATCTTTCCAGCTCCCAGTTATACGATTAACTGCAAATCATTCCAGAAAAGTCTATTTTGTATTTTTAAATTTTTATTTAATTTTATAACTGTGTATGTGTATTTATGCATGTGTGTACATGCATGCAGGTGCATCTGTGTGTGTGTGTGTGTGTGTGTGTGTGTGTGTGTGTGCCCAAAATCAAACTCAGAACTTCATGCATACCAGGCAGGCACTGTGCTACTGAGTTATATCCTTACACAGTTTCATAAATCTTTAAGCTACTATCAATTCTTATAATTTATTTATTTTTTTCATTGGTTTTCTCAAACCTGGTCCTTTGGAGAAATGTACAATAGCTCCTTAAATGTTTCTTCTTCTATTATGAGTTACAGAATGGTTGTAGTACCTCGCAATTTCTGAATATGTATTTAGCCAATGTTCAGGAACAACTTCATACCTAATAAAAGCAATTATATATATTAGCGTAAGAATGTAAAATTATTCCATGAATTACTTTCCTACGAAAATTTTTCAGCAAATCCATATTTGTTATTTACTTTTTTAAAGGTAAGCCTCTATTGGGAAAAACACTTGTTTTGTTGAAATCTTCCATGAGTTAATATAGCTTTGAATTCTTAAATTTTACTCCAATTTCTTACGGATTCATATCCAAACAGACATAATTCACAAAATAATACTATTACACTCCATAACAAGGGATATGGATCAATTAAAGAAGTTTTTACTTCAGTCATTTGACTTGGATTTAAGCAAATCTGTAGAATTTCAGAGATGAGTCAAGAGGGGAGAGATCCAGAGGAGGGTGGGGTACTAACAGGATAGAGCCGCCCCCTTGGTCATGACTGTGTGACTGATGTGCATTCTGACAGTTACAAATGTGGTAGGAAGCTGTAGTCTCCATATCAGTGAGGTTTTCCACGAAATTTCCCTATGTAATTAATTTTGCTTCCTGTCCCTCTTGAAGTATCTATAGCAGGGACCATTCTTTTTATATATATAATTTTTTTATAATTTTTTATTTTATTTATTTATGTTTTTATTGTTTCATAACCTTTATTTGCTTATTCACTCATTTTTATGGCTGGCTCAGCCCGCGCCCTGACGGCAGGGCTGGCGCAGCATGTGGTGCTGGGGATTGAACCGCGGTCCCTGAAGCCACCCAAGCTTTTCCAAGCAGGCGCTTTAGACCACTGAGCCATCCCGCTGGGCCCCCATGGGACCATTCTTAAATATGGCATAATATTAAGAAGTATATCAAGAAAAGTTAATAAGCATGTAACATACATTGCATGGTCCTACTGCTTACAGAGATAGTGTGTTTTGCTCAGAAAATCCACCTGCTGTTTTCCCACTGTTTAAAGCTCTGATGCTTATGCCACCCTGGCAAGCAGCAACTCCAAGTCTGATTTAATTTAGTTTGGATAAAGAGAGAAATGTGAAATATCCTATATATGGCTGCAACAGAGTAGAACTCATACTCATTATGCACAGCAGGCAAGAGCTGAGAGCATAGAAAACTTGTTCCAAGTCTTCTCAGCAAAATTTCTAGCTCTAAACAAACGCAAGTCTCTCAGGTACTAATGCTACAAGGATTCAGAGTCTGTCAGCCATCTGCACATCTCTCAATACTTAGCTACCTATTGACCCATAGCTTCTTAGAAATGAATATTTCTAGTCTCACTGAAAAGCAAAGTACTTAAACATCTCTCCAGAAGAAACCATGTTTTTCTTTGATCTTCATATTTTTCTAAGATATCTGGAGAGTTCTTAATAGTCCTTGTCATGTCTATATTTCTAATTAGTCATCCATCTCCTAACCTTACCAAAACTCTATGTGACAACTAAGTTTAATGTGTCTACTTGACCAGCTGGAGAACTTCCCAGGAAATTAAAGCACATTTCTAGATGTGTCTGGATTTGATCGGGGGAGAATGACCTCAGAGTCTACATCTGGACCCTCACTGGCACCATTCCCCTGCTCTTCTTTCTCCTCTGCTTCTAGGGTACCATGTGCTAAGTCTTCTTGGGCCTCTATGACCTGCATTGGAGTCAGCCAACCATGGACCACATCCTTGAAAAGTGAAGAAAATTAAGTTTTTTTTTTTCTTAGTCTTTTTTTATGTGGTGCCGGGGATCAAACCACAGTCCCTGCAGTTGCCTAAGCTTTCCTAAGCAGGTGCTTTAGATTGCTGAACCATCTCACTGATTCCAAAAAGTGAAGAAAATTAAAACTGTAGATGTCAAATATTATGTTCTAGTGATGCAAAAATCTTAGCAGTACAGAAGACTGATAAGAGAGTGAAGTCATTGTCGTATTATCTGACCATGGAAAGTAAAGCCTGTGGAAGGCCAGTGAGATAGCTGAGTGGTCTAAAGTTCCCGCTTAGGCAAGCCTGCACAAGTGCACAGGAACAACAGTTTGATCCCAGCCACAGCGTGATGCGCTAGCCCCGCTTTCAGGGCAGGCTGAACTAGCCAAAAATAAAAATAAAAGCAAAAAGATAAACCCTTTAGAACTGATTTGTGGGAATCTAGAAAGGTTTAGAGATAGTGGGTAGAGAAGAAACAGAATGGTCAAACATAGTAAGATCATGAATTTCAGTAGGAGTTCAGAACATCAAAATGCTGATATGAATGTAAAGAGTAAGGCCAGATTCAGTTTTAGTTGGGAACAAGGACTCCCTAGGAAATTAGGTAAGAGGCCATCTTAGTTACACACACACGCACACACACACACACACACACACACACACTATAGATAGATCGATAGATAGATAGATAGATAGATAGATAGATAGATAGATAGATAGACAGATTTTTATACAGATAGGTCTACATTTTAATCCTGAACTCCATATTACATTTTAAATAGTCCTTGTCCTTATCTAATTATTTAAATATACAATGCCAAAAATAAATGTTCAAATATACACATTGAGTTCTAATTATCTGAGGACACAAATTTTTACTAAAATTAGATATAGCACATAAGTTAAATAGTGTTAAAACTACTTACAAAACTTTGCATTAAACTCTACTAAGCTATCAGTAGAATTTTTGAATAGTAAATCATGTAACAACATTTATACTTGATATTAATACTGATTAATTAAAAATCAGTCCTACAGGGCTCATAAAAATGTGACTTTGGAATGTCTATTTTAATTTTTTTATTTAATTGATTTATTGAACCTTCTATTCCTGAGACCATTTGGACATGATACATGATCTTTTTAATGATTTACTGCATTCTATTTGAAAAGTTTTTAGATCTACATTCATTAAGGAAATTGGCTTATTTGTTTGCTTGTTCTTGTTATGATACTGTCTGGTTTGGGAGTAATCAGGGTAATGCTAACTTCCAGGATTGAGGGGCAGTGCTCCTTCCCTGTGGGGAGACTGGCTAAAGGAGTGTTTGATGTGTGTGTGAAAAAGAAAGGAGTGTTCTGGACAACAGTTCAGGATCCCTTAAAGTAGACTCTGTAGGATAATAGCCAGCAAAACTAAAGACAATTTCTCCTCAGAGATGTTTGCTTAGGCCATTGTGTCCCCTCTGCCACAATATGAATGTTCAAACTAGTTTGACACATGTTATGTAACAAACCATCCCTCTCCAGTGTATCCTGTGACCAAAACTCTATATGTTACAAATGCTTTTTATCTTTATGGTGCAAGGCCATATCCCAGCATTTAGCTGTGTTATTTTGGGTAAGTTATTTTATCGTTCTGTGAATCAGTTTTATCATGCATGACATGAGTGTCCAACCCTTGCTGGGGCCACAATGGGAGAAGAAGATTTGTCTTGGGCCACATAAATACACATAAAGCAATTAGAACTTGAATCAAATAAATAAATTTAAAATTATTTCAGTTTATTAAATTATTTCATATATTCTCATGTTTTATAATTAAGTGCTGAAGTTTCCAACTTCCCCAGTGTGAACAGGGATATACTGGGTGGTACAGCAGGGAGCAGCAGGTAAGATAAGAAAACCTGATTTGTAAGTACAGCTCTTCCCAATTCCTAACATCAATATCTGAGCATTGCATCCTGTAAGATCCACAGCCAAATTTCAATTTCTTAGCTGAGAACCCTACTGTGAACTGCACTTGTGAGGAGAAGTTTAGGTTGTGCCTTCCTATGGGGATCCTCAAGTGAAGCTGAGGTGGTGATGTCAGCACTGGGAAGCAAGTACAAATGTAGATTTATATTAACAGATAAGTTTGACTGCAGAGACCAGAATAAATTGATTACTCTCAGACTGTATATACACACACACACACACACACACACACACACATATAGTCAGTGAGTTGCAAGTGACAATTGAGCTGTATCTCTGAGCAGGTTTTAAGTCAGAATCTGACAAATATTTTACTCTCTGTGTGGCACACACATTATTTTATTTATTTAATTCTGCATGATGTGTGTTGTATGATTATTTCATGATATACTGCATTGTATTAATAAGAGAAATCAAGGGCAGGCACAATAATTGTAACATGCTTCAATCATTCCATCTTCACCTCTCCCCATGTCCATGGAAATTTTTTTCCATGAAACTGATTCACCAAAATACCAGTCTACTGATTAAACAAGAAAACATTCTCGGTGATTTACTAGCGACATCACCTGCCTTCACAGTTGTGCATGTGTAGGTAAGTTCAAATGCTATTATCAGTAATGGTTGCAATAGCTTCGGCAAGTCGCAGAGTCCCTTATACACAAAGGTTGCTTCGACTAACTGTGGGAAAAGCACAGGAGGTAGAATCAGCACTACAGAGAATCCTTTCCCATACTGGGCCCTATTTGTCACCAAACACTATACAATAGAGCCATGAAAAATATCATAATAGCATGTTGGAAGCTTATAGTTCCACAGGGCTTCATTCTTAGCTGTTCAGGTCTACATGTATGGATTGGACATGCCTGATTCTCACAGTTAGATCCACAAATTTGAGGAATATTTTCACAAATGAATTTTATTGTTGTTTAACCACAGCTTTGGATCAGAGCATCCAAAGCTTTGGCTAAACAATAGAATTTACATCCTTTTGGGGGGATTTAGAATCTTAACCTTTCGTACATGTGCTGCCCTTGCTACACTGTGCATGAAAATGTGTTTCTACGTTTCCAAAAGAATAGCCATGAATCAGCACAACGTTGGAAGTTAAATTGCTTGTTTCCATTTCAATCCACAATGGACGGTGACAGTTTTATGTCTGAGGTCCTCCGTAAATCTGATTTTTCCCTCTTTCAAAATTTAAAAGCGGGGACATGGCCCTTCGTGCAGTGACGTCTGACAGCAGCTGTTGAGAAGCATATGGGAAGCGGCCACTGAGAATTCAAAGTGAGAGGTGACTGCTTTTGTAACGATGCTGTTGTTATTTTTAAATGAAAAGGGTGAGCAATTTCCGAACCAGGAGAGACAAAGTATCAGACATAGATTTGACAGGATGTCAGAATACACTTTAGTATCTGCCAAAACATTTGGCCAGAGAAGCACAACACAAAAGACTTAATTAATTTATAAATAACAACCACTTTCTTCAGGCATCTCCTTCAACAAGGTGTGATGTTACTTAGGATGCTCAGAATGGTCAGTGAGACCTAGAGAGAAGTAATTCTGAAGACGTCTGTGGAACAGTCAGGGTGACAATACTGAAGTCAGTGGTGTGCAGACTAGCATTCAAAAAGTATTTCATATTAATGTATCCTCATACAAATAATCAGTTTCTAAGTAGTTGTTTATCTTACATAATTGCTCTGCTAACTTATTTTTAGACTTCTGCATGTGAGCAGTTCTTCTGTGTTTGGTGTTATCCACTAGTCACATTGCTCTAGGCTTTGTCTCAGTGGCATGATGAAAAAACTGAAGTAGAACAACTTGTGCAGTCACACTGAAAAAGGTAAAGGAAATATTGAAAAAAAGAAGATGATATCACTCCCCTCACAAAAACACAGTTAAGATCTTATTCCTGAGGTAAAATAGCCCAATTTCTTTCAAACTATGGTGACAGTCACTCCCTGTTTAAATGAATGTGCATTGCAATACCATCTAGAACTGGGACTAAAGGATCATATGTCATGATTTCTTTATGACAAACATCAGTTCTGCCAGAATATTTCCTAAAAGCAATTGCAGCATGCTTCAGATACTTCTAAAGGCAAAATGTGCTAAAAATAAGTCTCTAAAACTCTGTAAAGGTCTTACAGTCAGCATAATCTTAGATGGCAAGAGAGCAAGGACCCACACGTTGAACCAAATGAGAGTCCATATATAAATTCGTAAGGAAATTATTATCAAATGATCCCAAGATGATTAACTCTATAACTACTAATGCGTCTCCCCAGAAGTTTGGTAGAAAAGGCAAGCACTTTAAGTAGAGGAAGTTGTGTCTTAGAGGAATATGCTATATTACTTAGCTGAACCTGGGATTTTAATTAAAAATATCTAAGAAGATATTTTCACTTAGTTTATAAAATAAGCAAAACTGTTCAGCAAAATTGGCACACAGTATGCACTTAGTAAATGCATACTTGACTTCCTTTCCCCTATGAGGCCATAGGGCTCCACTTTGACTGCCCCATATGTATCCATCCCCTCACCCAGTGATGACCCCAAATGTTTTTGGTTCACCTACACTGTCAGAAGTGTTTCTGAGCCACTGAAGTTTTCTCATAAAAAAGCAAAACATATAAAAGTCCCCATAAAACCAAAAATGCAGATATAATCCCACTTTCATGGTAGCAGCTTCTTTTGTGATTTCCAGTCGGTCTATGGTCACAGCACTGAGTGTCAAAGAAAAGAGGGTCTTCTAAAAAAGATTTATCCTAGGATCATAGCTAATTCCTCTATCTTTCATTGTTTAAACACAAACTATTTTAAATTTTATGTGTCCTTTGTCTATCTTGTTTCAAAATTAGCACATATTCTGTTACACTTTATCCCTTTCCATTTCTGAGAATGTTCAGGTTTCTTTTGACATATATTACTGAGACATGCATTTGTATACACATTTGTGTGTGTATGTGTATATGTGTGTGTTCGCAGTCTCAAGTAAACAATTTCATCATCAAATATTTTCCTCAGTTCTTCCCTTCTGTTGGAAATTTTTCATGAAGAAATCATTATAGTATATTTCACCTTAGCTTTGTGATGTGTGTTTGTAATCCCAGTACTTGGGAGACTGAACCAGGAGGCTCCTTGGCTTCAAGACCAGCTGGGACTATGCAGCAAGACTAGGCTCAACAAATCAAAGTATCTTCCAAGGTAGCTTATACTTTACTCACAAGTCGAAAACTATACATAGACATCAAAAATACCTCCTTAAGTTGTCTATTTTCAGTCCTTCTACACTGTAATTAGGGTACATCAGAAGGTGTGCTGTGTTCTGGGGACAGAAAATGTGGGAAACAGGACAAAGAGCCTCAGTAGGCCATAACTTCTGTGGAAGACAGATACAGTAAGCAATAAAGGTCATAAAACTTTATGACACAGCAATGGAAGTATCATAAGGATTGTTTTGAGAAAGAGATAGAAGAGCACCTTGTGAATAAATAAGATTGAAGTCCCTAACTCTGCCATAAGGACATTAATGAAGTTTTTGCAGAATCATTTACTGTTTCCCCAAGATGTAGTTCCTACAGAATGGTTCTTAACTAAAAACATATTTCAGAATCTGAGTTTGGAGCAAACGTGGACAACATAAGCCTGGAGGCTTTGGCCATAGCAGATAGTAAGGAAGCTACTGTAAACTACTGAGGCCGTGTCAAAATAGATGAAGCAATTTGAGCCTCAGAAATAGCAATTGTGTCTGATGGAACCCTATCAACACATTTAAATCAGCTTATAGTAATATTCAATGATATTAGTTGCTCATTTTTAGATTATGAGAGTATGGATTAATTTTCTTAAATACGTGTAGGTAACAGTATTAGCAAGGATTCATTTTTTTTTTTCTAGAGGAGCTATAACTGAGTTGGTTACTCTATAATAGAAGTAACATGTTAGTCTAATTGGGCTACTGTGACAAACTACTACAGACTATATAGCTTTCAGGCACAGGAGGCAATCCTGATACCTGTGGAATATTTTCCATGAGGCACAAAGGTCTAAAGAGGGAAGGACATAAAGACATTCCTTGCTTTCCACATCTCACAGCTTGAAGTATGAAAATCAGAAGAAAGCAGGAGTTTAACATTTGTGTTAGTCACAGACAGATACGATTTTGCTTTGATTACAAATGGCAGGAGGGACAGGGGGTCTCTCTGGGAAAGCTTTTGAGAGGATTAGAGCCTCATTCATGAAGATGTCACCATCCTGACCATATCACCTTGTGCAGTAGTTTCCAACATGTGACCCAAACATTCAGTTTCTATATAGCTTTATATGTCTTTATAAAGTATTTAAATCAGTGAGAAATAAATGTTCAAATCAGAGTACTTCTATGAAAAATGTACCATGCTGATGCAAAAAATGAGCAGTGGAAAAACTGAGTCTGAGCTATAGGGAATACTATACTTACTTTCTTCAGAATTTTCTGATAAAGTTAAAAGTATTCTAAAAATAATTTTATAAATTAGAGCACAGAATTCATAAATTCCTTATGAGCAAATAGTCTTAAGTGTTCAGCATAAATGTCTCATGAGAGTAAATACTCAGGAACAAAATATGTTGGGAGACAATGCTGCATGGAATTCCTGCATGGCTTCTATCATTTTTTCTTGTCAATTCTTTTTCATCAATGATTATAAATTAAGCAACACTGTAATGTAAGTGTAATTACCCTTGCATGACTGAAGATAAATCTGCCAGTAGTCCCATTTAGAAGACTGACATTTTGTAAGCTCAGGCTTTCTGACCTGCAACGCAAATCCATCTCCCATAGCATTGTCCACCTTTTGCTACTTCTAAATCACCCTCATGGGATTTGCTACCAGAGGTGATAGGAACCAATGTAGACATGAAGTCCATGTTCATTGCTATGCTATGGGATCTCAAATCTTGTAATGCAAGTGACAGACCCTTGTTTTCTTGCAAACAAGCTGAAGTCAGAATCTTGTTGGCTTTAGATGACAAGACATTACAAGCCTCCTGCTGAAGGAATGCTCTACCACCTACTGTTTCATCAAAGAGATTAAATATTACTGTGATACAGTCTCTGGCTAGAACGGCCAACTTGACAGAAGTAGAGAAAACAGAGGAAAATACTAAAATCTGCCATGAATGTACAATTAGTAAAACCCAGGTTCAGAAAAATTGCACCAAGTAAAACCTTAGCTCTTCAACTAGGTTAATGCTAATGGGAAGAAAAGAGGAAGGGAAAAAATAAAAGTCTTCAAAGAAAATTTTGCAAGACTCTTCAAAAATATACAAGACAAAATGATAGTGTCTATGAATATGTAGTGGTTAAACTGCAAAGAAACACAAGAAATTTATATAAAATCAAGGATGGTGGTTACTTTCAAGGGAAAAAAGCTTTTGAGGTCAGGATGGAGTTTCCCTAGGTAGCTAGCAAAGTTCCATTTCATGACGCAGGCTAATAGATACAATGGTGTATGCCTTTTCTAACCCCTTAAGCTATACATTGTCTCATTTGTCTTGTAAAGTGTTCAGTGTGTGTTTTATATGTGCAGCATCTTATAGGAGGAACAAAGGTATGAAGAAGGAAGGACATAAAGATGTTCCTTGCTTTCCACATCTCACAACTTGATATATGAAAATTAGAAGCAAGCAGTTTCAGACTGTGCAGTATTTACTGTCAAATTCTCTCTGTTTAACCTCTGGAACTGAATTTATTAGTCAGGAACACCTGTGCCATTCAGACAGTGGGAACAGGATTCCTAAGTTAAGGCTGTTCCCAGGCCTGACTTGTGAATGGAACACAAGGCAGTGAGGATCAGCAGAGAAACAATTCCAAACTCTAACCTTGGTTGAATTTGTTTGAAACTGACTATCAGTTCTATTTACCCCACCCTTAGTAATTATTTGATGAATTCTTGATAAGTGTCAGGCCTTGGCTCTGGTTAGTGAACAGCGACCTGATAAAACCAAGAATCTATCTAAAACATAAGGATCTAATAAAGAACTATGGATAATACTTAAGCAGCTGCACTCAACATAAAAAAAAAAAATAGTAAGTCAACAGCACACAAAAAAGTAATTCTGTCTTCCAATCTTATAATGATCATTCCTAAGCACAGTTGATGAAATGCAGTTGGCCAAAGCTACGGCAACATTTTGAACATTTAGGGGTGACAGCCTCACAGATGACGGACAAATTAGCTTTAATAACAAACCAACAGTCAAGCAATGGCTGTGACTCAGCCCAAAGGCTGACACTGACAACAATGCTACATGGTGCCAAAGTTAATCCTGAGGGGACTTGACCTTGGAAGATACAAAAGATGAATGTTTTTTTTTTTTTTTAATACAGGTCTTACTTTAACTTGCCCTTGATCACCCAGTAGAAAAGCTTAATTACAGGGCATGAAACGCAGAGCTAGACTGGTGTGATGAGCTGTAGGAGACTTGAATCAATAGCCTCCAGTGTAGCCAGTTTCACTGGCGGCCCACTGCAGTTGTGGAACATTGGACTATGTATGCATCTGCTTCTTCTTAGTTCAAAGAGAAGAATTTTTTTTCTTTCCTTACCAATATCAGTTGGAAGGTGTGTCATGCCCACACCCTCTGCTCTGTATTACTATTGTGAGGACAGTATGCAGGGTGTCAATTGCTAAAAAAAATTAATGTTTATTGAAAGTGTTAATGTTTAATTGTTTGATCAATCTTATATACCTATATCTATTAATCTAAACTGATCTGATGATGAAAACATGTAATATAACCATTGTTAAATTTTTCTGGTTTTGAAATTCTGTACTATATGTACTCTTACTTCTTACTGTTTTTTCTATCTTTGTTTCTGCTATTTTTAGTCTTTAAAATAAAAATAATAAAAAAACAAAGGTATCCACTAAAAAAACAATAATAACAAGCCAACAGAGGACAATGTCCCAAGAAAGGAGTTAAAGTACAATGTGTTGATAAATAAAGGAGCACACACAGTGTTTGGCCATGGTAATGGCTACACAGTGCAATGCCATCTCCCACCAAATGAGTTTAGAGCGAGCTAAATAGCATAATCTGCAATTCGGTTAGATTGAATTCTCATGAAAGTAGAATACACTTTTTAGTACTGTACTTATTAGTTAAAACTCTACAGGTAATCATCATACATAGCTACAGTATTTTATGCCCCCATTCCATAATGTCATAAAGCTACTTAATCATCTAGAGTCAGCACACACATTTCTTTCTATAGTGATTATAATTACGTGAAACAAGCTGAAGTCTAATAGGGTATCAATTTTTATTGAACTTGCATTCACCTTACATAATCATATTTAAATTATATTTTAGATTACATATAATCTATGAGGAGTATCCATATTTACACACATACCACCATAGTGTAATAAAATTGTCAAGTTTTAAAAAGTCATTTTCTTGAGTTTTTGCCTGCAAACCAAATAGTCTTCCACTTTTCTTTCCCTCACAGATTTCTCACACCAATCTCTGCTAGGCATCATTGGTTTTTCTGATGTACAGTACTGGCTTCAATGAAAACACTCCCATGATTTAATCATGATGGTTTGGGGCACAGTTCATGACAGTACTTTCTGACTGCTTAATATTGAAGCAAATAGAGCCTCATTTCAAGAGTTGCTGTATTGTTTCTCCAAAATTTTACATGTGAAATATTAAAAACATATTTTCATATTGATTTTATGAAAGTGGAAAAGTCCACAATTAAAATGAAGGGATTTTACATATTTTATGAATCACAGAAAAATATGAAGCTTACACAATACACACTTTCTCAGAATGCTTCATGTCTCCAGTTTCTTACTATTTTGACTCACTGTTATTTACTCAAAATTTAATTAGCAAAAGTTAATATGGCTGAAATCATACATTTCTAGACCTTTAGATCACAGTAAACAAAGGTAGTCATTTCTGTTTTCTGCATTTCACAAAGTATTATCTGTTTATTTTATATAGATGATTATGCAAAGAATGGAGGAAGGATTACCCTTAGCTACCTGCCACTTAAGTTATTAGCTGGTCCAACAAGTGAATATTTACTTTGCATGCTCCCATCCCCTACCCTTGCTTTCTCTAACTTGCCAAATAAAAATACAAGCACTTTATTGCCCAATGAGGAATCCCTTTAAATGAAACTCGGACCCAAGTTACTAATGTAGATTTTCTACAAAACAAAATAGGTTGTGACCAACTTTTAAGAGAAATTTTTACTTTAGGTACAACAGAATAAGCAACACAAATGCAAATCTTCATTGAAGCCAGGGAATACATGTTTTTAGAACAAAGCAGACACTCTGATAAGTTTTACATATATATAACATAGTATGGGCAATATTGAGAGTAAAAAGTACAATAAGCATCAAGCGTTTTAAATGGGCATTAAATGCACAGTTGCATGAACCCTGCCGGGCGTGGTGGCACACACCTGTAATCCCAGCTCTTGGGAGGCTGAGGCAGGAGGATCAGTGCAAGTTCGAGACCAGCCTAGACTACAAAAGTGAGTTCAAGGTCAGCCTGAACTGCATAGCAAGACCCTGTCTCAAAAAAACAAAAAAAAAAAAAGAAGGACATGAACCCAAATTGGGACAAATGATAAAGATAAGTACCAGCTGCAGTGACACAGAAATTTGTGAAGACAGCACATCATATGGTAAGGTGGACCACATGAGTCCAAGTAAGATGTTAAAAAAAATAAAATCTGTTTAGGTTAGAATTGATAAGAACACTTTGCCAAAACAAAATACTTTTCAAATTCTTTAAGGAAAAGAGTCTGAAATAATTGTATTCAGTTTATGAAATATCATATGTAAGGAAACTTATGCTGTTGAAAGAATTATGCAATATTTTTCTTCCTGAGTCTCTTAGGGTTTTTCAAACTAAGCATAATTTGTTGCATGTACAAAGTCAAGCACAGGGGAGACTCCCTAAGTGTAGGAAGAGATGAGCCTGTGGAAGTGCTCAGAGCATCCTTACCCAGTGCCCAGAGAGGCTCCAAGGCATGCTGTATGGGTGCAGAGCAGGGTAAATTAGACTTCTGTTGGGTGAGCTGCAAACCACATTCACACTGTTCTTACCTACAACCAGAGCACTCTTGTTGACACCAGGGTTAAGAAAGTTCCCAAGTGTTCTAGGTCAATTGTGAACATTCCAGAAATATTTAAAAAAAGGAAAAGGAAAAGGAAAAATAAAGAGGAAGAAGAGGAGAGAAAGTTATTACGTGGAAAAATAAAAGGTCATGGTGGCCTAATTCTTACTAACCAAACTATGGTCCAACTCGTGTGCACTAGCTGTATAATTACGGGCAAAGTGCCTCAACCTTTTAGTCCTTTATCTCTAATGTTAAAATAATAAATTACAAGGTTTCTAATTTTCATTTCAGCTGTAAGTTTACTTTTAAGTACATGAGAAAATTTTCAAATGCAGAATACAACAATCATAGCACTATGTTGAAATACATACATTTATAGAATTATTGGATTTTCAAAAACTTGATATTGTTGACTTTGAGCTCTTTAATATTCTTTTTAAGTCTCATAAAAAAGAAATATGACTTCTAGTCTAAATACTTATACCAAGGAAAAACAGTTATCACCATTTTGGTTAATCTTGGTGATTTTGAAGATTAATCATTGAACACAAACATTTGAACGGATTGAATGGTATTAACTGAATTTATACAAGACACTAAAACTATGTGGGAAAGGTTGAAGCAGAAAGTTAGCAGCTGGGTGTGGTGGCACATGCCTGTAATCCCAGCACTTTGGAGGCTGAGTCAGGAGGATCGGTGTGAGTTCGAGGCAAGCCTGGGGCTACAAAAGTGAGTTCCAAGCCAGCCTGAATGGGTTGTGAGACCCTGTCTAAAAAAAAAACAGAATTTATAGGAACAATCGCCTTGCAAATGCCAGTACATTGGTTGCCATTAACCATGATGGTCTCAATAAATAAGCAAACAAATGTCAGTGTGTGAGATTTATACATTCTTAATTGTAAACGATAAATTCCAATTATAAATAAATAAGGAAATATTAATAAAAATAGCCTTCTAGCTGACCAGTTATCCCTTACTAACATTCAACATTGGAACTGAAGGGCTGGGGAGATAGCTTGGTGCTCTAAGTGCCTGCCTGGTGCACTCAAGGACCTGGGTTCTATCCCCAGTATCACATGCTATACAGGCCCCAGGAAACTCAGGCACAGCATGCCAGCCACCAAAACCTGGTGTCACAGTGCGTGCCTGTAATCCCAGCACTAGGGAGACTGAGACTTGAGGCTCACTATGAGTTTGAGATGCATAAAGAGACCCTGTACCAGCTAACTAACTATCTAAATAAATAAATAAAATATTTTAAAAAATTGTAACTAAAAATTTTCCCAACTCTATGTATAGATATCTAAAAATATTTTAAGATTGGCCTAGCCTAAGACAATACTTATAATCAGGAAATCAATTGTAAATCATTTTATTTTACTATTTGTTTTCACCTTTGCAGACCACTCAGACAAATTAAGTGTTCTCTTTTTGAAATTAGATATAACACATAGGACGTTTACATATTAACATAATATGTCCTTTGTATCAACTGTTCCATTAGAGTTTTACAATCAACCTGAATCAATTAAAATAGGTAAATCTGTAATAAACCACAGGGCTACACTACCATTGTATCTCTCCTTCTCTGGGGATTGAGAGAGATACCTGAGGCCAAATTTACTTAATTGTTCCAGGATAAAGTCTTGTGTTTAATTACAGACTGCTTCAGAGCAATTCCCAACAGTTTTAACTAATTAGCTTTATTTCTGGCTCTTTTACAGAACTGAAAATATTTTATGTCTCTTATCTTAGACAAATAGTCATCATGTATTTGATTCTGCTACTTTTTGAACCTATAGAATAGCACAGAAACCAAGCTGATGCTCTGGGAGGAAAAGTAAGCTGAGATCCGCAGTAGAATATAAAGTTATTTAGACTTACTTGTTCACCACAGGTACCCATATGACTACTGGCTTTTATTTTTATTTTCTAATCACAGCTGTCAAATCTATTCTATTTATAATATTGTGTGTGTGTGTATATATATATATATATATATATATGTATATATATATATATATACATATATATATATATATATTTGCAAACTTCTGTGACGAGGTTTCCACATGACATTTAGTGTCACTGTTATTTCAAAGATCCCTGGGCACTAGTGGGTAAGGATATAATTTTTTCAAAGTATATAAAATTTAAATGGTAAGGTCTATTATTTGGGGAAAGTTTTGGGGTATCTATCCCTGGAATATAAATGCAGTTGAAATTTGGTCTTGAAAAAAGATTTTATGGGTGAGTGTGACCAGAAACTCATTCGACCCAGCAACCAGGTCCAGTGTGTGAGTGCAACCACCCTGGGCCTACTGGAAACTTATTCAAATCAGAAACCAAGCCCAGAAGTTGAGTGGAACTTTATCATCAGACAGGGCTAGTGTGGAACCCTGAGGCAAAACTTCCTGTAGAGAGGCTGGAGACAAGACCCTCCCAGCTGATCCAGGAGCAGAACATCTTGCCAAAGTGGCACAGCAGGTTCATTTCCAAGAGCTGTAGCAGGAAGCAGTGGAGCTCAGCAGCCAGACTCAAGCCACACCCACCTGGATGAGTTTGAACTTGGTAGATCCAGATCTGCTGCTAAGGTGAAAACTCTACCAAAGCTCTACACCACAAGTCAGAAGGCAAGGCTGTACAAAAGGACAAAGAGAAAGAAGAAAACGCACTCTGAGACATTGACCCCACCCAGAACAAGTACAGGAGAAAATAGAAGAAACTGGGAGTCACACACCTGAAATCTCTCAGATAATAGCATCTGAAGTAAAGACACAACTGTAGAAAAATATGGAGGAAATCAGATCAGAAATAACTTCTGGTAAAAAAGAGAAATGATACCTATAATGAAATAAGTACTAAGTGCTTCTAAAAAAGACACCAATAAAACAGAGAAAAGAACAATGATGAAATCCTTGAATGAGCAAAATAGGAAAGTAATAGAATGTATGAAACAGATTCCAGGGGCCCAGCGGGATGGCTCAGTGGTCTAAAGCGCCTGCTTGGGGAAGCTTGGGAGGCTTCAGGGACCGCAGTTCCATCCCGGGCACCACATGCTGCCCCAGCCCTGCCCTCGGGGCGGGCTGAGCCAGCCATAAAAATGAGTGAATAAACAAACAAAGGTTCTGAAACAAGAATAACAATTTTTTAAAAATGAAACAGATTCCATGTAATATACAGGAAATGAAACCCTCAATCACAAGCTGGGAAAACCATTTGAATGAAAAGGAAAATAGACTTTCAGAACTTAAAGACACCATTGAAGATAGTGAAAAGGTAAGAAAAGATCTCTTAGTAACAAATAGGATGCAAGAAAAAATAATTCAACATCTGCAAGATGATGCAAAGATAAACAATGTAAGACTAATAGGCATTGGGACCAGGGATATAGCTCAGTGGAATAAGTGTCTGCCTGGCAAGCTCGAAGTCCTGAGTTCAATCCCTGGTACCAAAAAAAAAAAAAAAAAAAAAAAAAAAAAAAAAAAAAAAAAAAAAAAAAAAAAAAAAACGATAA